>CM056393.1:0-7500 GCA_029718625.1 Synaphobranchus kaupii
CCCCTAAATTAACTGCCCCATCACTATATTATTATCCCTCCCAAAATCACACTGTCCTCTTTTTACCCCACATGCACCCCCAACCGCCCAAGCATGCAAACACACACACACACACACACACACACACACACACACAATTGATTGCCCTTCCTTATAAAGGACGTTTGGATGCATTAAATACAGGAATAGAAATGCATTTTTTCACACAGCTGTATAAATATTTGCCTTTGACAGACACTTTGTTTAAACAGCAGCCTGGGGACCAGTCGGCAGGAGTCATTGAGATTTCTCAATTTCTTCATTATAGCTGGATTGTGCCCGATTCTTCTTTCCTGGGAGACGGGGTTTGTCCTACAGGTGGGGAGGTGAACTGCGCAGGGTTTGTCGTTTCAAAGATACGGGAAAAACTAGTATCTAACCCCAACTAACCCTAACCCTAAAACCTTCGCAGGGAATTTGTAGGTCAAGGACTCAGCAACACTATCAATCAATTTACTCCTTGTTTCGGTTTCACCTAGCTACTCTTGAATTTCACACAGGAGATTTTAATTTTTTTTAATTTTAAACAGATCTTTAACTGATGGCTCTGAGTAGCAAAGGGAGCGCAATACTTTAGGGTTCGTAAATTTTTATCCGCACACTGAGAGTAGTTAGTAATATTCGTTTTGTGGTAGTGTGTTTTACTTCATGAACGCTAAAAAGAAAATAATACACACAAAAAGAGTAAGCGCATTGGAAGACCATGTGCTTGAAGTAGGGGATTCTTGTCTTACGTCTAAGATGCTAATTGCCCTGAAGCAGTTGTTTGATCGCTTATCAGGACTAACAAGCGTACCGTTTTAAATTAAGATCTCCCTCTAGCCCCCGAATTCTCTGGTTACTTGCAACAATCTAATTTGGCTGCACAAGCTTTGTAATCATCGTATGCTTCGCATAAAATCTGAACTAAAAGCAAAAGAGAAGACAACGGCAATAAAGTGAAGTCCAATCTCTATATCCTAATGAAAATGATTAAAGGTAACTCAGTTTTTGTTCTAATTAAAACAGTTTGTGAAGTGAACAAAGGTAATTGCGCCACAATTAGCTGCCGTCACATCAATAAGGACTGGGCTGTGTATGAGAGGCCCTTGCTGACGTGCCCGTGCTTGTTAATCACAGATAAACTATCTTAAGGCAGTTTCAGGACACTTAGCGGTTTTAAAGGCCTTCAAAATATTTAAAAGTTCCCTATTTCAAGCTAGTGACCATGAGATTGAACAGGGAATCCAGATTTGAACAGATTTGTCCTTAAGAAAATGAGTCCGGGTGAGATGTAATGAATCTTCTGGGAAAAGTATCAATTTGGGGGGGGTTAGATAAAATTTTAAAGAAAAAGTTCAGACCATAGACTGTATAAAAATATGAACAAAATCACTGTGATGTCACCCATTGCCTTTCCACGGCCTCGTAAAAACTGAATTGAAGCTCGGATGTCTTTTTCGCCGCCCGTTTGTACAAACTGCGCCTGCTCCGTGGAGCCGAAGAGGACTCAACCTGTCCCTCTGATTGGTCCTGAACAAATGTGAATACCCTGTCCAAACGACACAATATTTAAAAAAAATCAGCACATGCAGAGGCATTAGATGTAGGAAAGGCACCTATTGAAATTACATTTTTTTTGTGGGAAAAATTTATTGACTGAGTATTTTGACCACATTGCTGCCATTGACTTACATGGTGAAAGACCTATACTGGAGCCAATCGCAGTGGCGCTAGTGAGCAACGGCACAATTGCCGCTCCCAGCCCAACCAGGAAGTGAGCTTCAAAATGAAAGCCCAGTCTTGGCCCCTTGGTTCAGACCAAGATATTTTGCGAACTTTCACTCTTTCAATCATCCAGTACTAAACTTGTTGTTATACACGCTGCAAACCTAGGCCTTGCAGGAATCAACACTAACAATCTGCGGTATGATTGTCTTTCATTTAAAACTGTCCCACATTTTAAGTTGTTACTTAAAACCCCCCAATGATATGCTTACTTCTGGTGTTTCGCTGAGCATATACGGTCCGGAGCATATTTATTTTCAAAGGCCCCACAAAACGGAAGTCAGATCACATTTTTCCTAATGCTTTTTCAGAAGGCTTCCTCGTGAAACCGGACGTTGGGGCGGGACTTTTTAAAAATTTTTATTTATTTTATTTTTTTTAAATGGGCGGGCTGTCTCGGTGGCTAGCTAGTTAGCTTCTGGATAGCAGTGCTCAAAAGAAAGCTAACGTGTTAGCCAAAATGGATGACATTGTGTCTCAAATTGAGGATCACTCTCCTCCTCCATCCCCCTCTGTTGAGGAGGAGGAAGTCGTTTCTGTGGGACAACGAGGGGCAGGAGAATGAGAACGAAGAGGGAGATGAGGACGGGGAGGGTAAGGATGGTACCGGGAGGGAGAGAGATCACTAAGAGTATGGGGGGCGGCTTCGCTCCATTGCGGCCCTATATGTTTGAGCTACCACCTGTTGCTGCTGCTGCCAGAGCTGCAGAAAATGGGCTCCACCCCCAAGAGAATCTTGATGTTTCTGACTGGTATGATCAGTCAGTATGGTCAACATCTGTAATAAATATTTGACTTGAATCCGGAATCCTGTTTTGTTTTTGTTACCATTACCGCAATAACAGGAGGATACAGTAGCTGTGTATCTGGACAGCAACAACTACTGCCACTAATAGCAGTCGTAATATCTGTAATTATCAATATCTCGCTAATTTGAATCTGGAATCCCGAAAATTCTCCTTTCTTACAAGGGAGAAACCGCAGTTCTTGAAGTGTAGATAATATAGCTAACGTTACATAACTAGATAGCGACAGATTATTTAATTAATCAACAACAAAACAAGCAATGTAAGCTACAGCTAACGTTACACCTTACTTAGAGGCAGCAGCAGCGAGCCGAGCATAGCCGTAACGTTAGTAAAAGAAAGCAGATGGGCCCAAACTTTATTTGCAGACGTGCCTAAGTTACCTCGAACGACAGAAATGAATGAAAAACAGCCATTATAAATAAGAATTTCAGCTCAGCTAACATTATTAGCCTACCTTTACTTCTCCTAGGCACCTGCATCAGTTTCAGAGCAGTTTCGACGGCGATGTAACCCACTCAGTCTCACACTGACATGCAACCTCTCTCTTTTCTGGCTGCATAGAAAGATGATATATAAGGAGTTATAGCTAACTTTGCTATTTCCGATGGTGAATTAAATATAACGTTATACAGAAATGCTAATGAGTTACTTTCAAAGGGAGTGAGGGACCATTGTAGTGGATGGTGGGAATGGCCCACTCAGTGAGGGACTAGAAGGTCCCAAATCCCATCTGGACAGCAATTGCATTCGTGACTAAATAATTCTCGAAATGCAAATTACAGATCCTTGAGCTCGAGCAGATTGCAGCCTCCTTCGTGTGGCCAAATTCTAGCCATTTTTTCCATAGCCATGAGTTTGCGGGGAAACTAAATAGTGTGTGAGGACTCTCACCCAAACAAGCACTTTCTTCCCATTTTGTTCGCAGTTCGCACTCACGCACTGACAGTTGCTAACTTGCTACTGTGAGCAACCTAAATTACTGTAAGCTAGCTGTCGCTCGCATTGACGTTGAGGACAAGTTGAAAATCGAGCAATGTAATTGGAGGAAAACCTTTTTTCCACTGCCTGCCAGTACAGGTATGCGTCACCAAAACGTCAAACAGCCGTTTTTGTTTTTTTTTGAGGGAAATATATAGCCGCGCAAATATCAACTTTAATAAAAAATAAAAAAAAGATTTTGTTTTGGTCTACATCATGTCCTTGAAGTAATTAAACTATAGCTAACCATTTCATCACTTAAAAGGGGTACATTTTTATTGTGTGGAGCCTTTCAAGAAATACGCAAACATTTTGGTCGCATAAACATGACGCACAGCTTCGTTTAAAAAAATTAGGTGCAGCATAGCTGATGTTTTCCTTCAATAACAACAAAAACACGTGACATGGCCGCGCAAGGGTGGGACTTCTTAAGACACTTCCACAGTACGGTTGGAAAATAGTATGGAGGATATTTTTTTGCATACTGCACGTCACATAAAATAAACAGTACACAGATGGTAGCACACAGGAGACAGGACGCTCGATAGGGCTCTGATTCGGACAAAGCACTGGGGAACTTGTAGACAGTAAGTCAATACCACCCCCCTCCCCCCAACAAAGAATGAATTAATTAATTAATTAATTAATGGATAACAGCACAAAAAACAAATATTAAAAATGATTCTCACCTTTAGGTAAATCAGATGCTGTCCAGACACTTCCTGTCCTGAATTCTCTCTTTCTGTAAGTGACATTCTGGCTGTGTATCAATCCGCATACTTCCATGCTCCATACTACCGTGCTCCCGAGTACGCACTCCAGTCAAGGCTTGGGACGTATGCGGTTTGAGACACAGGCTGTGCCCGAATCAGCACTCTTCCATACTATTGAGTATACTTGTTGAGTACACTGGATGAGAAAGTTGCTAAGTAGGCGAGTTTTTCTCTAAATGTAGTCTACTTAAAATCCCCGGATGATATACTTACTTAATTTCCGGGGTTTCGCTGAGTATATTTGAGAGCATACTTTTCAAGAAGTACACAAACATTTTGGTCACATAAATATGAGGTGCAGCTTCGCTTACAGTACAGTAGATAGGGCTCTGATTCGGACACAGCCGTAGGGTGCATCCCAATATTCTTCACTCCCCACCTCCTTTCCTCCACTCCCCCACTACCACTCCTCTCCTACCTGGAAGTATGCGAAACTGCCTGAACGTTTTGAGCACAAGTATTTGCATGTACAGTATACAATATACCTGACATTACGGTTTGCGTCAAGACATGAATTAATATGTAACCATAAATACGTAATTAAGATGTAATCAGCAACATTAGATTAAAACACAAAGATCCGTTTCCGAGGCAGAGGAGAGGAGGTAGTAGTGGAGGAAAGGAGGGTGCATTTTTTCGAGTATTGGGAGCCTCTGTTGTTGAGCACACCAGCAGTCACATGACCACAACTTAGCAGTCATGTGACACACCCCGTTCAAATGGTATGGGAGAGCAAAAAGCAAAAAAAATAAAAAATACTTCATAGATAGGACAACATTATATTAAAATGGTATGAATAAAGATTTATTTTTTTATATGAACAGGTGGTTTGATTTTTTTTAAAGTTTTTTTTTTTTACAAGTATTTATGACAAAACTCGCAAAATTTCTAGCATATTCCAAGAATGGAAATGAAAAAAAAAAAGGGATTTATTATTGCTGAATGTTAAATGAAAAACACTTTGACCGAGTGGAATACGTTTCAGTTTGTTGATTTAAACCATGCACCCATCTACCTGGACCTCTACCTGGACATCTACCTGCACCCATCTACCTGGACCTCAAGAACATGCAGAGGAGAGGGGCGGAAAAATAAATCTGAGGAACTCAAACGGCCGGACGGGAAGAGGAAGAGATTCTAATGGGGGGGGGGGGGGGGGGGTCACATTTAAACTAACTAGAGAAGCACACTCCCATTCACTGGCGTCATTGAAATTACTCATTTACAGAATTAGGTGAAAAACAAAACAAAACAAAAATATTTTTTTTAAAATAAAGCCATAAATATTCTTTTATTCTTCCTATTTTATCATTTCTGAATAAATCAAGAGTTGTCTTTATAACCGACTTGAACAGGTATCGACACGTTTTGAGTGATTTATATTGTAGAACGTCTTAACCTGTATTGTATAAAAAAAGAATGCAATGCCAAAACAGTTATCGACTGACCTTGAAACAAAACAAATGCATAAAAAAACATTGAAATTTTAGGACGGATTATTTTTTAATCCAGTTAATCTCTGCATACTTTTTACTTGATAACCACTTGCAACTACTGGTCAAGGCCGAAATTATTATTTATGAAAAAAAAAAAAACATTATCAACACATGATTATCTTCCACTCTCAGGCTGTCAGCAACATATGAGGATATAAATAAATATCAGAGCTTAATAAAGTACTGCAGAGTTCTTTATGGAGAAAAGGCTAAATAATAATGAACATGTGCCCTTATTGTTTCCATGAATAATAATAATAATAATAATAATAATAATAATAATAAGAGTTGATTGTACTGTTAATGCAGTAAGTTAGTTGGTAATTGGTTTGTCTTGTTAAATAAAAGGTTGGGTAATTGGAGCATCAATGGGACACCATTGTGATGACCTCACATTGTGCGGTCTTCAGATTGCACACAGGTTTCACCCTTCAGAGCTGTCTAAGACAGTGCCGTGCACATAAATTTGCATATTTTGGCATTTTAATTACCAAAAAAAAAAAAGAAAAAGAAAAACAAGAAAAATGCTGTACCTCTTTGAAATTTCACAGATAGTCATTCTGTCATGTCCTCCTTCTGCTTTTTGTCTGTCAAGCTTACTCTCTCGCTCATTCCCTCTCTTTCCCCCCCTCTCTCTCTTTCTCTCTCTCTCTCTCTCACTCTTTCCCTCTCTCTCGCTCTCTCTCTCACTCTTACTCCTCTCTCTCTTTCCCTCTCTCTCGCTCTCTCTCTCACTCTTTCCCTCTCTCTCGTTCTCTCACTCTTTCCCTCTCTCTCGCTCTCTCACTCTTTCCCTCTCTCTCGCTCTCTCATGAAAGAAAAAAGGCTTGAAGAGTGGTCTGGAGAGGGGTGTGATGTATTGGGCTGTGGGAAGGCAGGGTTCTTGGTTCTCTGTGACGGTTTATGTAAGTCCTGAGACGCTGTGCAGCACTCAAATAGAGCTGCAGGAACAGGGGAGTGGGGCAGATGAAAGGGGGGTGGTTTTGGGGGGTGGGGGGGGGTGGTGCGGGTTTGGGGTTTGGGGGGGTGGGGGAGTTTGGGGTTTGGGGGTTTGGGCGGTCCATTCAGGCCAGAATCAGACCCAGGCTGGATTAGCTCACCTCTAGCATCTCCTTGGCCCCTTGGCTACTCCTGAAACAGGGGTACAGTGCAACAGAGCTTGTCCCTAAAAATATACAATACCCACCCCCCCCCCCGCTCTCGGGAACACAGAAACCCAGGCTGGTCAACGCGGCTTTGGCGCACGCAAAGACGCAAAAAACATAGGCATGCCCACCCGCGCACGCACGCATCACCTCTGACTCGAACTTCCTGACCTCATATGTACAGGTACCTCCAAAACGTGCCATGCTCACTTACATACACACCCTGCACTCCTCTGTAACCTATGGAAATGCCTCACAATAACAGTAGCAGAAAAACGAACCAAACAGAAACAACGTGAGTTTGTTGGTGAGCCTCAAAACAATGTGTTTTCTCCGTCGGGAGGAAATAGGACTGCGTTGCATTTGACAATTTCCTGCCAGAGAAAATGAAAATGTCAAACGTTATGTCTGAGAATCATATTCATGTAAACATACACCTTATGCAGAAGTGGCTTATATTGCATGAAGAGAGAAAATATCACAGTTCAAATGG
>CM056393.1:12500-61902 GCA_029718625.1 Synaphobranchus kaupii
CGGGCGGGAGATGCAGAGGAGCAGGCGGGAGCTCGCGGCGGTACGAGCGCATGCGATCCTGAAGCGTGAACGCGGTAAAACGAACCCGAGAATCATTGTTTCCTAGTCGCGGCTCGCCAGCTTAAACCAGGCTAGGCTAGGCTAGGCTAGGCTACAAACATACCCTGACTGCTTACAGTTCAGCAACGCACTTTTGTTTCTGTTTTCTTTTGTTGTCGTGACTGTTGGCCTTTAAGAGTTTCTGCTAAAAAATAAAGTCAATAGTAAAGGCTAAAGTAAAATCTCCTACATGCAGCTGTTTTTTCCCCCCAATCGATTGTATCAACTGCGGAAGCCTTTTCCTTTATAGCTGTCATACTACACAGTGGAATGCACAAAATCATTGAGAAACATACAGGTAATTGCGTAATACAAAAAAAAAAGGTAATGGCAATCTCCAATATTCCTGTTACGTTAAAGCACTTTCATGTCAAGTGTTAAAAGTTTAAGAAGCCACCAAGCGGCTAAACAGCACAAGTAAATGAGAAGCACGGTAAACGAGCTATCCTCAAACCCATGCTCGCCAATCACACAGGGCTATGGGAATAGAGGTCCAGGATGGTTAGCATTTGAGAGATCTGTTTTTGCCTCTCCTCCCCGCCCCCTTGTTTGAAGCTGACGAGCCCCCTTGCTGTTCCTTTGAACCCCCCCCCCCCCCTTCACAGTGCAGGGTCATGGAAAGTTTTGTGGCCGGCCATTCCGTCTCCCGAGCCACTCCCCTCTCTCCCCATGTACCTGGACTTTGTCCATGAGATGCACTGATGGATTGCACTGATTTTTTTTGTGGGTGTGGAAGGGTTTGGGGGGGGGGGGGGGGGGGAGAGGCGTTACAGCCAGCAGATGGAAAGGATTTTGATTAAAACCCAAGAGACAGGGCGGCAGGTGTGGACCCTTTCTCCATAAAAACGACAGTCCAGATACGAGAGTTGAACCTCGTAATATTTTGTTATCCAGAACTTGATTTGGGGAGGGGGGGGGGGAGGGGGGGTACAGCACAGCTGTGACCTGTCAAATTTAAATTTGAGACAAACAACCGCCTCCCTGCCCTGCAGCCCTTTCAGGATCACATTAGAGGAAGGAAGAATTCAATGGCAAGACATAGAGCTCTGTGTGTTGACTGCGCGGACCTGGGGTCCTGTTTCACAAAGCAGGATTACTGAGTTAGCTGGATAACTGCACGGAGTAAAACCCGGAACAGCTCTTTTTACTTCAGTCCATGTTCCATATTTCGGAGGGTTCCGGTTTTTACTCAGTGCAGTTATCCAGCTAACGCAGTAATCCTGCTTTGTGAAATACCCAACTGGCATTTTGAAAACTAACGCTGCTTCCAAACCAACGCTTCAGCAAAGAGCTCCACCAGTGTCTGAATCCCAGTTTGGCGCAAACACACAAGGCCTTACCGGGGAAAGCGAGCAGGGCCCGTGAGCTGACCGAACAAAGCAAAAACAGCCCGTGTGCTCGGGGGGACTTTCAATTTCTGCAAATGTTTACCCCAAACCTGCCGTTATCTTTGACGTTCCAGGTGCTGCTATTGAAGTCAGTGGAATCTGTCAATCATCACAAGTATGATTGATGGATTACTGGTTTATTGATTTCTTTATTGGAGACCTCTTGTCTATGGCCTCAGGGGATACACCTTGGAGACAATCAGGACGAGGTAAACCTCAACAAATTTGAGAGGTTACCGGGAAGCGGGCCTCGGAAGTGTAAGTGTGAATTGAGTTTAGAGGGAGAGGTCACCTGACTTTGTGGTTGGAGATATTAGATGTGTGGGTGTGGTCCATTTTGGGGGCAGAGTTTACTGTGACCGTAGGAGAGCGGGGGTGGCAGCGGAGCTTACCTGTGACCATAGGAGAGCGAGGAGCAGAGTGGGTGTACCTGTGACTGTAGGAGAGTGGGGGGGGAGTTTGCCTATGACTGGAAGAGAGTGGGGGGCGGAGTTTACCTGTAAGTGGTAGAGAGTGGGGGCGGAGTTTACCTGTGACTGGTAGAGAGTGGGGGTGGAGTTTACCTATGACTGGAAGAGAGTGGGGGGTGGAGTTTACCTGTGACTGGAGGAGAGTGGGGGGCGGAGTTTACCTGTAACTGGTAGAGAGTGGGGGCGGAGTTTACCTGTGACTGGTAGAGAGTGGGGGTGGAGTTTACCTATGACTGGAAGGAAGTGGGGGTGGAGTTTACCTATGACTGGAAGAAAGTGGGGGTGGAGTTTACCTATGACTGGAAGAGAGTGGGGGGCGGAGTTTACCTATGACTGGAAGAGAGTGGGGGGCGGAGTTTACCTATGACTGGAAGAGAGTGGGGGGCGGAGTTTACCTGTGACTGGGAGAGAGTGGGGGTAGAGTTTACTTGTGACCGTAGGAGAGTGGGGACGGAGTTTACCTGTGACCGTAGGAGAGTGAGGGCGGAGTTTACCTGTGACCTGAAGAGAGTGGGGGCGGAGCTTACCTGTGACTGGAAGAGTGGGTCACGGTCGATGATTGGTGGGATCTGGAAGACGCTCGGCTGCCGCTGAAGGTGGTTCCCGCTCCGTGTCGTATCACGCGTTCCGTAGCTGGGACGTTCTTTGAGATGTACTGCAGGAAACAGAATCATGACATCACAGGCATTTAGCAGACGATCTTATCCAACGCAACTTGCAAAACCTTTTACATAGTATCCATTTATACAGCTGGATGTATACTGAAGCAATTCAGGCTAAGCATCTTGCTCAAGGGTACAACGGCAGTGTCCTACCTGGGAATGGAACCTGCGACCTTTAGGATACAAGGCCAGTTCCCTAACCAATAATGCTGTATAATGAATCACCCCAAATGTTCCCACAGATGGGAAGATGTTTTGACTGACAGGACACATGGATAAACAGGGTCCTACCAGAATGACTCCCCCGCAGAAGGAGATGAGTCACAGTGAACAGAATGACTCTCTCACAGGAGATGAGTCACAGTGAACAGAATGACTCTACCACAGAAGGAGATGATTCACACTGAACAGAATGACTCTCCCACAGAAGGAGATGATTCACAGTGAACAGAATGACTCTCTCACAGGAGATGAGTCACAGTGAACAGAATGACTCTCTCACAGGAGATGAGTCACAGTGAACAGAATGACTCTCTCACAGGAGATGAGTCACAGTGAACAGATTGACTCTCCCATAGTGACGGTTTGAGTCATGTCATCTCCCTCACAGAAAATAGTGGGAAATATACACTTCCTGATAAAGGATTATGGGTAATATAAGCTCACTTGTTGAGGATTCTGGGTAATACAGCTTACAATGAGGACAATTGTGGATAATATCGGATCCCCTACAGAGGATTGTGCTTAATGTGGGGTCCCCTCAGAGAGGATTGTGGGTAATGCAGGTTTGTCTGAGTTATTTTAAACCCTTGTTTGTCCTTGTAGCAGCTACAGACAACAGATCTGGAAACGTCTCCACGGTTACTGCCAAACAAGAAACACGGGCCCCAAAGCACAAGCCATTAGACAGCAGGGGACGGAAAAACACAGACAACCAATCTGTATGTACAGAGAAAAGTTATTTATTTCCACAATTTACAGTAGCAGAGCAGGATTTAAAGGCACAGCCGACACAACTATACCCGTAGCCGAAGGCTTCTGTGATATGGCTGTAAATTACAAGTTTGGCTATAGCGGCTATAGCTATTTCAGTCCTGAATGATGTTTAATGAGATGCAATGTAAGATCCATCCACTAATTGGGGGCTGGTCCAGGGCAGTGTCCAGAGAGCTCTGGTAAAGAAACCATCCCGATCGGCAGGTATTAGCTAACAGCACAGGACAATGTAAGGTTACTGCACTGCCTTGGAAATATTAGCCATATGATTTACTTAGTCTTGTTAAGTAAAGGGACTTACTTACTTACTTAATGAGACTTAACTCATGCCCAGAGACTATAGTGACTATATCTAGTACATTTACAGAAATGTTGATCCATGTGCACTGTCCATTTTAAATAAACGAAAGTAAATTAAATAAAGTCATGTTCTTGCACATTTATCTGTCTCACAAGGTGGTCTCATTTGGTCTGTGCATTAACTAACCAGTGATCACTGCTCCTGTGATAGGAGAAAGATTAGGTTACCGTGGGTGGACTGTCGTGTATGCCTCTTTGGAGTACAAAGACAAACATATTGCAATAATCCTCAATATTTGGCCTGCCTTGCTTTGCCCGGTGTGATCATCCTTTGCTCAGTCTTCAATAAATCCTGCATAAAGCCTGCTTTCCATCGTGGTCAGAAGACACACCTCTTTAGACTCTACTTCCACTGACCCAACAATCTAGCAACACTTTCGTATAGCACTTTGATCTTGTTTCTTGTATCCTGTACCTTAATCCTCTATCACTCATGTAACACTAGTGTCTTGATCGCGAAATTGTAGTTTATCACGTTTTAATGAGTTAGCCTTAAGACTTAGCCATAGCTTACTGTGTGAACTAGACTTAATGGCCATGTCTATGGATGGCTGTTACTTTATGGTAAAACTACTCTGACCTGTTCGTAGTTGCTTCAATGACCTTCGGTATGCACTTATTGTACGTCGCTTGGGATAAAAGAATCTGCCCAATGAACGTAACGTAATGTAAATTACACTTGATTGGTAACTTGATTGAACGTGGTAATTTCTCACAAGCTGGAATTCTTACAGGAATAATGACGCCGGTCCAGAGACTTGCTTGTGTTTCACTCACAGTGACCAGTTGAAGTACCTCTGGGGTACATGGGCTGCACCTTTCTTTTGCCCTCTTCCCAATAATGGGTGGCAGTGTAGCGTAATGTAGTGTAACGCAGCGATACTCAAAGTCAGCAGTACTGCTGGCTCTGTTCTGCCTCATAGTCCATTGTCCAATAATGTCACTGATTGGCCACAGATTACACTCAGCTAGCGTAAATCAGTCAGGTAAATCAGTCCCTGATTAGAGGGGAGGAATGAAAACTAGCAGTACTACTGGCCCCATAGGCTAGATTTGAGTATCCCTGATGATATATAATGGTTAGGGAGCAGGGCTGGTATCACAGATAGAGATTATTTCTTGATGACAAATAAAGTCACGCAATAATACATTCAGCAATTAGTCGGAGGTGGAAAGTCCAAGGGTCAGAGAGTAAAAGTCCTGCCATGTGTTTCTTCTACCCATGAACTCAGCCAGCTGATTTTGCTAACTAGTTACATTACATTACAGGCATTTAGCAGACACTCTTATCCAGAGTGACACACAACTTCTTATTACATTTATCCATCTGGATATATACTGAAGCAATTCAGGTTAAGTACCTTGCTCAAGGGTACAACAGCAGTGTCCTACCTGGGAATCGAACCTGCAACCTTTTGGTTACAAGTCCAGTTCCTTACCCAGTATACTACACTGCCGCCCTAGTTCTACCTAGTCAGTGACTAGTTCTAACCAGAGATAGAAAGTCCATGGGTCAGAAAGTGAAAGTCTTGCCATGTTTTTCTTCCACCTATGAACTCAGCTGATTTCACTAATTGGTTCTACCTCCTGGCTGAAGAATTGTGCCAATTAGCAAATCCAGGTGACTGGAGGAGGACTTTTACCTTCTGAACCTGGATTTTCCACCTCTGATATTAGTATTAGTGTTGGTTTCAACAACTCACATCGACCATGGGGATCTCCTCTGGGCCCGGTCCTGGGTGATTGGGTCCGTTTGCCAGGTTCCGGTTCGGGTTTTCTGGGCACATGTTTTGCCGAAGGTGCCCGTGCATTTTTTTCCTTTGTTTTCTGTGTCGGGAAAAAGGGAATTTTTCTTTTTCCCCCCAGATTTCGTTTGATAAAGTGCACTGTTTTCTCCCTCAATCTCTATCCTCCGTCCGTATTTTGCAAATATTGCCATAAAATAGTATTCAGAGCACAAAACAATACACATTTTGAAACCAAAGAACACATGCACAAGTGAAATTCATTATTAAAATTGATTGTAATAATTACTGAATGAATTGCAATGGAAATTTATTGTTTGTAGTTTTGACTAAATTTACATATTACATATACAATAGTTATTAAATCATATTTATTAGTAAACCATGACAGTACTGGTGTAGGGGTAGATATGAATGTAAATTCAGCGTTTAATTTGAATGTCCACAATACCGCAATGAGGCCAGCTGCCCTTAGTTTGAGCGGTTGTCTATAAATAATAAATACTGTTCTATTCTGAAGTGGAATATAAGGAGATGTAAGGTAGGGCTCTTCCCTATAGGTCCTCATCATTGCCTGAACACTGGTAAGAGCAGGGGGAGGGTGTGGGAAGAGCAGAGGGAGGGTGTGGGAATAGCAGAGGGAGGGTGTGGAAAGAGCAGGGGGAGGGTGTGGGAATAGCAGAGGGAGGGTGTGGGAATAGCAGGGGGAGGGTGTGGGAATAGCAGAGGGAGGGTGTGGGAATAGCAGAGGGAGGGTGTGGGAATAGCAGAGGGAGGGTGTGGGAATAGCAGAGGGAGGGTGTGGGAATAGCAGAGGGAGGGTGTGGGAATAGCAGGGGGAGGGTGTGGGAAGAGCAGAGGGAGGGTGTGGGAATAGCAGGGGGAGGGTGTGGGAATAGCAGGGGGAGGGTGTGGGAATAGCAGAGGGTGGGTGTGGGAATAGCAGGGGGAGGGTGTGGGAAGAGCAGAGGAAGGATGTGGGAATAGCAGAGGGTGGGTGTGGGAATAGCAGAGGGAGGGTGTGGGAATAGCAGGGGGAGGGTGTGGGAATAGCAGGGGGAGGGTGTGGGAATAGCAGGGGGTGGGTGTGGAAAGAGCAGGCGGAGGGTGTGGGAATAGCAGAGGGAGGGTGTGGGAATAGCAGAGGGAGGGTGTGGGAATAGCAGAGGGAGGGTGTGGGAAGAGCGGGGGGAGGGTGTGGGAATAGCAGAGGGAGGGTGTGGGAATAGCAGGGGGAGGTTGTGGGAATAGCAGAGGGAGGGTGTGGGAATAGCAGAGGGAGGGTGTGGGAATAGCAGAGGGAGGGTGTGGGAATAGCAGAGGGAGGGTGTGGGAATAGCAGAGGGAGGGTGTGGGAATAGCAGAGGGAGGGGTATGGGAATAGCAGAGGGAGGGTGTGGGAATAGCAGAGGGAGGGTGTGGGAAGAGCAGGGGGAGGGTGTGGGAAGAGCAGAGGGAGGGTGTGGGAATAGCAGAGGGTGGGTGTGGGAATAGCAGAGGGAGGGTGTGGGAATAGCAGAGGGAGGGTGTGGGAAGAGCAGGGGGAGGGTGTGGGAAGAGCAGAGGGAGGGTGTGGGAATAGCAGAGGGTGGGTGTGGGAATAGCAGAGGGAGGGTGTGGGAATAGCAGAGGGAGGGTGTGGGAAGAGCAGGGGGAGGGTGTGGGAAGAGCAGAGGGAGGGTGTGGGAATAGCAGAGGGTGGGTGTGGGAATAGCAGAGGGAGGGTGTGGGAATAGCAGAGGGAGGGTGTGGGAATAGCAGGGGGAGGGTGTGGGAATAGCAGGGGGTGGGTGTGGGAAGAGCAGGGGGAGGGTGTGGGAAGAGCAGGGGGAGGGTGTGGGAATAGCAGGGGGAGGGTGTGGGAATAGCAGAGGGAGGGTGTGGGAATAGCAGGGGGAGGGTGTGGGAATAGCAGAGGGAGGGTGTGGGAATAGCAGGGGGAGGGTGTGGGAAGAGCAGGGGGAGGGTGTGGGAATAGCGGGGGGAGGGTGTGGGAAGAGCAGAGGGAGGGTGTGGGAAGAGCAGAGGGAGGGTGTGTGAATTGCAGAGGGAGGGTGTGGGAAGAGCAGAGGGAGGGTGTGGGAATAGCAGAGGGAGGGTGTGGGAATAGCAGGGGGAGGGTGTGGGAATAGCAGGGGGTGGGTGTGGGAAGAGCAGGGGGAGGGTGTGGGAAGAGCAGGGGGAGGGTGTGGGAATAGCATGGGGTGGGTGTGGGAAGAGCAGAGGGAGGGTGTGGGAATAGCAGGGGGAGGGTGTGGGAATAGCAGAGGGAGGGTGTGGGAATAGCAGGGGGAGGGTGTGGGAAGAGCAGAGGGAGGGTGTGGGAATAGCAGAGGGAGGGTGTGGGAATAGCAGGGGGAGGGTGTGGGAATAGCAGAGGGAGGGTGTGGGAATAGCAGGGGGAGGGTGTAGGAAGAGCAGAGGGAGGGTGTGGGAAGAGCAGAGGGAGGGTGTGGGAAGAGCAGAGGGAGGGTGTGTGAATTGCAGAGGGAGGGTGTGGGAATAGCAGGGTATGAGGACATGCAGGGCTGGTTTAAGGCCTTACTTGGTCTTGCAGTAGGCGACCACACACACGATTCCCACCACCAGCAGAGCCACGCAGATGCCAGTGATGGTCAGGACCCTCTTCTTATAGAGCTCCTCTGCCTCTGGGAATGGGAACAAACAACAGCCCCCTGTCAGCTCCCTGAACCCCAAAAACTGCTCCCTGTCAGCTCCCTGAACCCCAAAAACTGCCCCCTGTCAGCTCCCTGAACCCCCCAAAAACTGCCCCGTCAGCTCCCTGAACCCCACAAATAGCCCCGTCAACTCCCCGAACCCCACAAACTGACCCGTGCTCTACCCCCTACCCCACTGTCAGCTCCCTAAACCCCACAAACTGCCCCCTGTCAGCTCCCTGAACCCCAAAAACAGCCCCCTGTCAGCTCCCTGAACCCCACAAACTGCCCGCTGTCAGCTCCCTGAACCCCAAAAACTGCCCCGTCAGCTCCCTAAACCCCACAAACTGACCCCTGCACTACACCTTGCCCCCGTCAGCTCCCCAAACCCCACAAACTGCCCCTTGCTCTACCCCCCCAAATCCCACACAATGACCCGTGCACTACCCCCTGCTCCACTAGTCTGCATCCCTGCACAATGCTCGAAAGCATGTGACCCAGAACAGTGACACCCGCACTACATCCCCCATAACCCACACCTGCACTACATCACCCATAACCCATACCTGCACTACATCCCCCATAACCCACACCTGCACTACATCCCCCATAACCCACACCTGCACCATCTCCCCCCCCTTCCTCATTGAGAAGTCATACCTACATCCCTTCTTCCTGAACTCTCTCTCACACACACACACACACACACCTTACATTACATTACATTACATTACATTCATTTAGCACCTGCACAGCTATCCCTCCTACATCCCCCCTTCTCCATGCATTCTGATACCTTTCTGATACCAGTGCTCCCATTTTCCACACCTGTGCACAGAAACTCCCCTGTTCACTCCGCAAACGCGAGGGCTGCTTTTAAATACGCTGAAAGAAACTCCAGCATGCAATTCCACCTGAGCGTTTAGGGTGCACGGGGTCGCGGAAAGAGCGCCGTGCAGCAGCTGCTGTGGACCGGCACCGACCGGAGCGGAGACCGGTCCCATCGGAACCACAGTCCTCCCGGATTCCGTGCATTTGGAACCCCCCCCCCCCCACCTCATTCACCAGCTGCGCTCACTGCTTCGACCTCTGTCGCCGAGGTTCGCTCGTCCGCGCTCTCCTCTAAAACACCCGGCGTCACGCCACGCCACGAACGCGGTCCACACGGCGAGCTCACACAGACATGAGTCGGAGGAGGACGACTCATCCCCCGTAGCTTTGAGCAGGCAGACTGCGGGCGCCCGACTGACCAGTGGGAGTCGCAGGTGAGCGACAGGACGCAGCCATCTTGGCCGACTGACTCCCTCCCTCCCAAACTGACCCTACAGCCAATAATCCACGCAGGAACCTAGCAGCTTCCAGGGGCCGATCATTTCTGAACCCCAGTTGCCCTTTATGCCTCGAAGCGATGGTTAGGCCGAGGCTTTAACGCTGAAGCCTGGCTTCTGTCTGTGCATCAGGTGGGGGAGATAAGGAGGCTCTGGTCACCTCCCAATGAAACGTTACCCCTTCACTTTCAGATGCTACACGACTCTTTCTCTGTGTCAGACTGCAGGGGGCACTGTAGAGGCCTGCCACCTCACTCAACCCCCCCCCCCTCCCCAAACAGGCAAGTCTTCAATACAAGATTACAGAAACATACAATAATGTAAACCATGGGAACAGAGCAGGAACAGACCACAAGATCCAGTACTCTGTTTGAAAGGTTTTACACCCACTTATATATACACAGTTTCTCTGCACAGCTACCTGGTGTTCTTTAAAGGTATTATCACCTATTATGATTTGAGCAGATTAATACATTTGTGTAATGTCCCTGATCCCTGGCATTAACTCGCTCTAGTCCTAGTGTAACCAATCTCGTAATCCTATGCATGTGTTGCAGACAGGCAATAGAGACACAGTACAATTTATTCCTGTGACACTCATCATTTATTTGATCAAGGTTCAGAGAAATCTCCTCCTTCCTGTCTGAAGACGAGATGGAAAAATACTATATTTTGGTCATGCTGACAGCTTTGTCTCCTTTCTCCCATATCTAATGGAAAATGTTACTTTCTGGCCAAAATGTTCAATATTTAATGTGAATAGTGAACAGTTCTGTTGCGAGCTTTTCTGCCTTGATGGGCTCTAAACCCTGAATAAACAGAATCCCTACAGCATGACAGTGCACGCACAAGATCCTTGCCTGCAGGTATATTTAAAAATAAATCCAATTGGGAATGACTGGGGCCTCTTTTGCGTTAAAAATGGACCGCTCCCCAGCAGTGCAACGTTGCAAAACTCGGTAACGTGTGCGGATAATGAGGACACAAAAAAAAGCAACCAGCCGCTGACCATGAATACTCCAAAACCCACCTCTGGAGCCGAGCCCGTCTTATATATTTCACGGACACCTCCCTCCTCCACGGTGTAAGCCCAAAATGGCCGTGCATTTTGTGGTCAAAGGACGAATACCGCATCAGTCATTTTAATTAAGGCGCAGACCATTTTGAAGCCCCCAAAAAAGGGCCTTCTGAATCCCTGACGCTTATGAGAATTTTTGGCATCCAGTTAAGGCCGCCGTGGTCATTTTTTTTAAAGGAGGTGCCCATAAAAAAACTATCTAAAACAGGCCACACCCCCAGCAGGTGGCTTGGTCCAATTCATGCACAAAATGTTCCACTAAAATGGGGTTGAACTCAGGGGGATGAGTGGTGAGTGGGGTGGGGCTTTGTCACAGTGCTGAATGCATTCAATTGAAAATAATGCTGGATGGAAGAAAAAAAAAAAGCTGTAAAATCAACAAAAATTCTGTTTTCACCCTTTCTTCCTTGGAATATATATTTTTTTTAATCAAATTTATTTAATATCAGATGAGATGCATTTTGGGCAGAGCTTGAGGGAGGCGTTGCCAATTGTGAGCAATGAATGACCAAATGGGGCGGGGCTAGTAAAAGTAAATATAGGGGCGTGTCTCAGTTGCCACAGTGGGTGGAGTCTACAGAAGGAAATCTGTTCTTATTGGAAGCTGTACCAGCCCATGACTCTCTAGACCAATAGTAGCTTGGTAGATAAACTACTGTAGCTTTCCCATTGGTGTGCACTCAAATTGAAGTCTGGCCTCCTAATCAAAAGCCTACGGCTAATTTAATATAATTTCAAGGGAGAAAGAAATTAAAAACTAAATTTCAGATTAAAAAAAACATATAAATGATCTTTGCTGAAATTATATGCTATTTGCACACTTGTATTCGATGCAACTCACATTTTTGCATCATAACAGCAATGACCATAAACAACAAAAAACATAACATAAATGTATCCTTTTATGTGACCAATTTTGAGCCACAGAGATGTCACGGTACATCCCGTGAGTACCGGAAAGCCACGCGAACAAGAGAAATGAACAGAAGGAGGGGGAAAAAGAAAGAGAAGGATGACAAAAAGTAAAAACAGAAATGGGAAATGGGAGCAGTGGAAGCGATTGAAGAGGGAGGACGTCAACTGTAAGCCCGGCCACATGCTCGTTGCAGGAAGGAAACAGTAGGGGGCGCAAAGGAGGCGAGAACCTCAAGCAAAACTATAGTTATTCCAGACCTCTCAAATTTATGTGGTAAAGGACTTTTAAATAAGCAACACTCATTTGCTTTTTTCTTGTCTCAAAAAAACTCTCTTAAGTCTCCCCCCATATCTAAGGCAATGAGTTTTCCCTGAACATGTGAACTGGGAAACATTTAAGCTGTAGTTCAGCCTATATCCTCAAGGTGTCACTGTAGGCACTGTAATTGCAGTAATCAGTGGTAAGCCGTCTAAGGGACACAACCAATTATACAATTAAGGACCAATTGAAGGGTTTATTGGTGTGGGAGCCAGTCTGAACCAGGGGTGTCCAAACTTATCCAATAAGGGCCGGTGTGGGTGTAGATTTTTGTCCTAGCCCAGCAATACATCTCTTGATTCAAATAATTAAGTTGCTGATTGAAGACCATAATTAGTTCCTTAGTTGAATACGATCATAGTGCTGGGCTTGAAAAAAAAGCATGCACCCACACTGACCTTTCTTGGATAAAACTAGACTTGTAGAAGCTGAATTAATTAATGGATTAATTAAGATGATTAGTGTCCCTGTATTGTGTTGATTTCTTAACAAATGGCCTCAGAAAACCCTGTATCGCCCCCATGGTGATGGAGGACGGTATTACAAGCTAAAAAAAGATGTTCGGAAAAACTCATGGCCCTACTTGTATACAACCCAAACACCTAATAAACACACACGCACACACACAAACAAGCACAAACACACACACACACACACACACACACACACACACACACACACACACACACACACACACACACACACACACACACACACACACACACAGTCACATACTGTGATGTTGAAGTAAAACCCCAAACACATGGACACAAATGGTAAACAACTGCAGAAAACACACAGGTATTAAACCACTTAGCGGTCTCCTCTGTACTAATGGATTACAGGAGCTGTGAGGTGTATGACAGAACTGGGCCTGACCACAGGGCTGTGAGGTGTATGACAGAACTGGGCCTGACCCCATGGTAACATCTCACGACTCTTTCATGGGCACAGAGGTACACGGAGCACATGGTGTACGTAAACAAGTGCTGACTGGCGCAGGAACAGTGTTTGGGTTTGGGTAAGGGGTGGGGTTGTGACCTGGGGAGGGGGGGTGGGTATCTGGGACGTGCTCCAACTGGCCCGCCAAACTAGGCCGCTGAATAAAAGCGGCCTGTTACCGTGAAGCGCACCGGGGCAACCACAGGAGAGATAGCCATGTGGTTTTAAAAAAATGTTTTCCCCCCTTCCAAGTGATTCATGGGCAGAGTTTAGACAGGGGCTGACTCAGACCTCTTGTGGGGGGTGGGGGGCGGTAACAAATCTGGCCTCCCAGTGTAAACTCAAGTCTTCCTTGAGTAAACACACTCACTCTGGGAAGGGGAAGGGAGGGGTTTACAGAGCGTGTTTGTACACAAATCTGATCTCTGCTTCTGTTTTCATTTTTTTTTTAATCACTTGTATTTTATCACCCCAACCCCCGCGTGCCCCCCCCCCCCCCCCACCGCACCCCCTTATCCCCAGCAACCCCCCCCCCCCCCCATCACCCCTAAACAACACTCAACCCCCCCCCCCCCCCACCCCCCACCATCACCTCTAAACAACCCTCAACCCACCCAGTGGTTAACTTCTGCCCAAGCAATAATGAGTGCTGTAGATAAAAGCCTTTTCAGTTTTGACAACTTGTCATGTTTAAGGGAGAGGGGGAGGGGCCACACTGCTAGTAAAGGGGAGGAGGAGGAGGAGGTAGCATATTAATGTCAACAGTGTTAGCGAGGGATTGACAGATTCATAGATCTTTTTTTTTTTTTTTAGGTGTTTGTTTTAGCTCAACCTCTGAAAGAACGGCTAAAACAGCAGCTTAGGAAGAAATATCTATGCAGCTCTTAACTTTTAAATTATTATTTTTTTTTCTTTTACTAAAAATAATTATAAATTTTTTTTTAACATTTGAAATGAATGATTGTTCCATACCCATAAATTCAATCCCGAGACGCTCTGCCGACGCAGAAAGTCGACAAAAAAAAAAAAAGAAAGAAAAAAAGAAAACAGTTTCAGAAAGAGATCTTCCAAACATACAAAAAACATACATGTGCTTCACATGACAGCGACAGGTGACAGCGGTGGAGCTCAGACGACATGAGGCACATGGAAAACAGCTCGGCATCTTTCCAAAGCAAGCATCGCAGAAGCAGAGAATGGCACAAACACAGCGACATGCAGAACCAAAGACAGCCACACCACTTACTGACATATCTACTAGATCTGATTTCTGTGTTAACGTTAGAGGGGGACAAAAAAAATAAAAATTAAGTTTGAAAAGCATTGCATTACTTGTCCAACATAAAAAACAAAACAAAACAAAACAAAAAACATGGCAGGGGACTAGCATCAAAATATTTACAGCTTAAGAGTTAATGGTCCAGTTAATGTCATTGTTGATGCCATTCGTTAATGGGTGACGTCACGTGGCACTGTAAAGTTATTCTATTCTATTCTATTCTATTCTATTCTATTCTATTAATGTGTCTTTAATTTAAAATATGGCAGAAGATCAGTGGTAATGCCTCAAACATGCAAACTGAAAAAAAAACACAGTCCAAGCATGTACTCATACTACTATTAAAATGTTTACAGAAATATTTAAGGAATGCCGGTCAGATATCTTACCTTATGTAGATGCTTTAACATTATCTAGGTTGATCAGTTCAGTTATTGTTCACTGGTTTCTATATATAAATGTTTTTACATATACGTGCACATAGTTTTTTTGTTTTTTTTTGTTGGTTCTACAGGTTGGTTTATCTTAGTACACATTTGCAGCTCTTTGTATTATGTAATTAGGACAGTGGTCCCCAACCCTGTTCCTGGAGATCTACCATCCTGTAAGGTTTTCATTTCAACCCTAATTTGGCAGCCCTGATTCTACTAATTGGCAGCTGAATGAGATCTCTAGCTGTTGAATGAGGTGTGCTTTGTTCAGGTTGAACTGAGAACCTACAGGATGGTAGATCTCCAGGAACAGGGTTGGGGACCACTAAATTAGGACAACCTGAAACCAGAGAGTGAAATGAGATTATTAAAATTCAGTTCAGGTGGTTTTAATGGCAGCTTCCCGTATTTGTTTAGGCTTTACATCAAAAGTTAAAAGCAGATTAGCATGTATATTTAAAGCCCATTTAAAACTGTGTTTATAGATACAGGATGGATGCAAAGGGACATTTACCGGCCGCTCATTGTCCTTAATGTTCAGTCAAAAATTTAAGCAAGCATTACATTTTTGTTTTTGTCAACCCATCATCGTGATTTTGGCAGTTACTGAAATGAATGTCAAACATTACATACAAATATGTACATAAAAAGGTAATTCATTACTCAAGGTTAAGGACAAAGATTGACGGCCTGCCATAGTATATATCTGGGTCATCGCACTCTGCTGTGTACAATTGTGACAAAAATCAACAAAAGACAGATGAGGTAAGTCTGAAACACCCGGCGTAAAACAGCCAGACAGCAAATGTCCTCCCCTGACATTATAATGCTATGCATCACTGACATACTGCCCCCCACCCCCTCTCGACTGCTGTGAAAATCAAAGTGGTCATGTGGTATAACCTCACTCTGCTTTGATTAAATGGTTCCTCAGACCTATTACTGCAAACACACGAGAACACATAGTGTCGGAGGGCATCTTTTTTGGAGATCTTTTTTTCTTCTTCTATTGTTTGAAACAGGAAATTCCCGTGTTACATTAAGAGCCAATCGGCCTCACTGCACTCACAAACTCTGCACTGCTGTTGACAGAAGCAACCTAATAACCACAATCACACAAACAACATAAGTTAAGTTCCTATTATTTCTAGAACCTTCCTTGAAGTTTGATATCTGGACAGAGTTACCTTATTCAAGACAAAATAGGGTGTTTAATTTTAAACACGACAACAATTCTCCTTTGACAAGCTAGAACTACTACAGAAACTATGACAAACTGACACACATAACTTAACTGCAAACAACAAGAATGACGTACAACTTTGCTACTAACAGAGCTGCATTGTTGCCAACAAACACAATAGCATTGAAACAGTGTTGCTAACACAAACTACTAATATACACAACACCGGTGCAAGCAACACTGGCTCTACAAAACTGTAAATAGCACGAGATAGAGACTCACACACAACGCTATTGCTAAAAGGACAATGAGTCTGCAACAGTTACTAATACAAACTATCACAACATACATCACTGGTGCTAACAAAGATGATGTCTCTACAAAACTGTTACTATCACAAGATATAAGCGTAACATACACCACTCTTGCTTGGAAGACAGTGGGTCTATAACAATTACAAACAAACTATAAAGCATGGACACTGCTGTTCCTGCTCTTTTCCAAATAAGACGATGCCATCTGTTACTTTATGGGGTGGTGGGGGGTGATAAACCTGCTTGTTCACTTTGTCTTGCACACATACTATAAGCATAAATTCTTTTATATTTTTGGCATTTGTGTAATTTATGAGCTATATCCCTATTTGACAGGAAAACGTCCATTTTACGATCAGATACTTCCTGGTTTAAAGCAGGGCGAATAAAATAGTGTTAGGACAGACCATGACATCACCATACGCAGGTGCCAGACCAGGGGCCACATGTATAAAACTCTGAGTAAAAGAATGCGTAAAAGAATGCTCAGGGAGAAAGTCCAAAATCTGCTTTTTACATTTACATTACAAAAAAGTTTTACATTTTCTCCCTCTGCCTTTCAGTCACGGTGTCACCGTATCACACAGACACCAAACATTGCGTACATATGGTGTCCAGCGTGTGCAGAGGTACACAGATTCTCTTATTTAATAAATCTAAATTTCTGCGTGGAAACTCGCTTACGCAGCGTTCTGAGGGCATTTATCTGCTCAGCACTGTTTATACATGTGGCCCCAGAACTAAGGAACCGCACTTGCTTATTTACTTCCAGTTTTGCACCAATAAGAGCATACATCTTATGACTGTTTTAATAACCCTGGTTTAGAGCTTGTAGATCTTTCTTTGGAAGCAGCAGTTCCATTGCTAATCAGCCCTCAGTCAGAATGGCTCTTGTAAGTATTGTGCGCTTAAATCTGTTGAGATCAGAGAGCTGTCAACGGCATCAGAACTTGTCTCTTCTGTTTGTTTGTCTGGCTAACTGTAATATTTGGTCTGACTGACTCACAGATGCTAGATGGCTACAAGCCTGGAGTGCTCTCACAAAAACCTTCAAGTTTAAAACTTTGCTTTGTTCCTGCAGGATTCCACTCCAACATTTTAGGCTAATTTGTCTGGCAGGACGAGTCGAGTCGAGTCTATTCAGTTCTTAGGACTGTTCGGAGCAGTAAGACTGTTCTTAGGACTGGTAGGAGCAGTAAGACTGTTCTTAGGACTGTTCGGAGCAGTAAGACTGTTCTTAGGACCGTTAGGGGCAGTAAGACTGTTCTTAGGACTGGTAGGAGCAGTAAGACTGTTCTTAGGACTGTTCAGAGCAGTAAGACTGTTCTTAGGACCGTTAGGGCAGTAAGACTGTTCTTAGGACTGTAAGGAGCAGTACAACTATTCTTAGGACTGTTCAGAGCAGTAAGACTGTTCTTAGGACCGTTAGAAGCAGTAAGACTGTTCTTAGGACCGTCAGGAGCAGTAAGACTGTTCTTAGGACCGTTAGGAGCAGTAAGACTGTTCTTAGGACCGTTAGGAGCAGTAAGACTGTTCTTAGGACCGTTACGAGCAGTAAGACTATTCTTAGGACTGTAAGGAGCAGTACGACTATTCTTAGGACTGTAAGAAGCAGTAAGACTTTTCTTAGGATCGTTAGGAGGAGTAAGACTGTTCTTAGGACCATTAGGAGCAGTAAGACTATTCTTAGGACAGTTAGGAGCAGTAAGACTGTTCTTAGGACCGTTAGGGGCAGTAAGACTGTTCTTAGGACCGGTAGGAGCAGTAAGACTGTTCTTAGGACTGTTCAGAGCAGTAAGACTGTTCTTAGGACCGTTAGGGGCAGTAAGACTGTTCTTAGGACCGTTAGGAGCAGTAAGACTGTTCTTAGGACCGTTAGGAGCAGTAAGACTGTTCTTAGGACCGTTAGGAGCAGTAAGACTGTTCTTAGGACCGTTAGGAGCAGTAAGACTGTTCTTAGGACCGTTACGAGCAGTAAGACTATTCTTAGGACTGTAAGGAGCAGTACGACTATTCTTAGGACTGTTCGGAGCAGTAAGACTTTTCTTAGGACCGTTAGGAGCAGTAAGACTGTTCTTAGGACTGTTAGGACCAGTAAGACTATTCTTAGGACTGTTAGGAGCAGTAAGACTTTTCTTAGGACCGTTAGGAGGAGTAAGACTGTTCTTAGGACCGTTAGGAGCAGTAAGACTGTTCTTAGGACTGTTAGGAGCAGTAAGACTGTTCTTATGACTGTTAGGATCAGTAAGACTGTTCTTAGGACTGTTAGGAGCAGTAAGACAGTAAGACTGTTCTCCTCCAATCCGGGACAGGCTCAGGGGGAACCTCCCATGCTAAAAGTGCTGCAGGAACAGGACGTGGTACTACCCTAGTTGGAGGGGGGGGGGTGGTATTTTATTTGCCCTTCTCCTAGGTGAACCCCCCCCCCCCCCCCATCCCACCTGACAGAAAGTGGAGTCTGGTCTGCAGAATATCCCCACTGTTGTCATGACAACACGCTGGCTGCCAGCAGCTTGGCCAATGGGGGGGCTGTATGGGGGGCGGGGATGGTTTCTGCAGTGCAAGAGACGCCTGCATCATACCTGCATCTTCTACTGGACAACTGCATACACAGAGAGAGTTGCAGCCTGTCGGCCTCACTGTACAGCGGCCATGAAGTGTGTGTGTGTGTGTGTGTGTGAAAGTGTTAGTGTGTGTTTGTGTGAGTGTGTGTATGTGTGAGTGTGTGAAAGTGTTAGTGTGTGTGTGTTTGTGTGAATGTGGGTATGTGTAAGTGCAGGGGTTTGTGTGCGTGTGAGCACTTCTGTATGAGTGTACATGTGAGTGTGCACATGTACGTGAGTGTGCACGTGCGTGTGAGCATGTATGTGAGTGTGCATGTGAGCATGTCTGCGAGTGTGCGTGTGTATGTGAGTGTGCACGTGTATGGGAGCATGTATGTGAGTGTGCACGTGCGTGTGAGCATGTATGTAAGTGTATGTGTGTATGTGAGTGTGCACGCGTGTGTATGTGTGTATGCCAGTATGCGAGTTTGTATGAACGTGCGCGTGATTTTGGGTGGAGGGGTGGACACTAGCCAAACCCCCGGACCCCATCCCAAGCCCATCTCTGGAGAGGCACCCCTCTGGACCCCTCAGCCACAACATTAGCGGCAGGGACAGCGCATCGCTGCAGATCCGTCGAAGGAGGCGCGGTCACCCAGCTCACTTCCTGTACACCATGAAGGGGGAGGGGCTATAATACCACTACAGTATGTCACTCAGCAGCAGTGGGACTGGGATAATGGACTAGCTCTGCATCCAGAGTGGACATTAGATGTCTGTCAAACTGCCACCTGTCCCAAGAATCAGCATAAGTTCCTACTGGCCCGAATGCGGCTCCTGGCAGCTATCAAAGCTGTTTATAGGGCTGGTAAAAAACCCCTTCAAGGGCAAAGCAACACTGTATGAGCCCAATTAAATAATGAGTCCGAACACCACTGTCATCCCTTAACATCTACCTTGTGACTGGGAGTCCAGTTTAATGACATTGGAGGAGAGACAATATCATTGGTTACATAGGAATAGGGGCGGGACTTCCAGAGGAAGTGTTCTTCTTCACACTTCCTGGCCTCACAGTTTGGTCCTTATTTGACAATCTCAGCCGTCACCTGTTCTGAATGAAATGATTGGTAGCTATGTCGACTCAGTGTGAGTTTTACAGCTGTTAAAGCAGTCTGCCTGGGGATATAGGACAATTCAGGGGAGAAACACTCGCTGCAGTTGGGAAAGTCAAACAGTTTCCTGACAGCATTTCTTTTTGCCTTTTTTAATCAGCATTAAAACCAATGAACATTTGCTCTCTGGCCATACGGTGGACATCCGGGTTTTATGACTGCAATTCTCAAACACTAACTGGTTTGAAAAGAACCTCTCCGCTTTGCAATATCTGATTGGTCAAACAGCTCAGTGGAGTGGTCAGTGATTGGCCCGCTGGCTCTGCACAGTGTTGTGTGAGATGGAACCTCTGGACTGGTGTTTCAAAGCAGGTCTCTGCTCCCTGCTCTCCGAGGCGGGTGACGGTCTTTGACTCTGTGATTGTGTGTGACTCTGTGACTGTCTGTGATTCTCTGTCTGTGACTCAGATACTCAGGCACGGTTTTTTGGAAGGGTGCGCATCTACAAGAACGTGACGCACGACAGCGGGGCCCAGTCTCTGGAGAGATCACCCTGAGGGCATGCTCTCTGGATTTGATTAGTCATGCCTGGGCCCCCGTATCCCGAGAAAAAGGACAGGGGGGTTTTCCTCATTAGCATAGCGGCCTCCTGCAGGCACCTCCACTCTGTGTAGATAAGAGGTCATGCACCGTGCCTTGGCCTGCAATGAGTTTAGTGCTACGCTCGTAGCTACTTGTTCACGCCACATCTTGTCGCTCGGTATCTTCATGCGTTGCTGATCACACAAGGGGCTTCCAAACGTTACCACCGCAGTGCAATTATTGTTTCGTAAAATCAATTTTTGTGAGACAATATATTTCACCACTTCGTGGAAATTGGGAGATAATGTTTTCCAGCGTTCTAAACTTAGCTGAATAAAATGCCATTTAATAAATGATGATTTACATTATAATATTATTTTTTTTAAATGCATGTATAAAGGGATAGTTCACTTTCTGGATTTTTAAAAAAAATATTTCCTTATTAGTGCATGTTTTTCCATAGACCCAGGCATTTTGTGTGTATGTGTGTGTGTGTGTGTGTGTATGTGTGTGTGTGTGTGTGTGTATGTGTGAGACAAAAGACATTTTAGATATTTACATACGTTTCTAATGGTCTACCAGCTTTACACAGGCTGGTATAGGTGCATTAGAGGGTTTGTGGTCTAAAGCAACTCGTACAGAAGCTTGCACCACAACGCGTATGTTCCCATAAGCACCAGTTGGAGGAGAGGCATACTGTATCTCTCTCTAATAACAGCTGGTAGGCTTTGTTCCCAGGAGGTTCTGCAATGTTAAGAGCATCCTACCTGTCCTACCTGTCCTACCTGTCCTGCCTGTCCTACCTGTCCTGCCTGTCCTACCTGTCCTGCCTGTCCTGCCTGTCCTACCTGTCCTGCCTGTCCTGCCTGTCCTACCTGTCCTGCCTGTCCTACCTGTCCTACCTGTCCTGCCTGTCCTACCTGTCCTACCTGTCCTGCCTGTCCTGCCTGTCCTACCTGTCCTGCCTGTCCTACCTGTCCTACCTGTCCTACCTGTCCTACCTGTCCTGCCTGTCCTACCTGTCCTGCCTGTCCTGCCTGTCCTACCTGTCCTACCTGTCCTGCCTGTCCTACCTGTCCTACCTGTCCTGCCTGTCCTACCTGTCCTGCCTGTCCTACCTGTCCTACCTGTCCTACCTGTCCTGCCTGTCCTACCTGTCCTACCTGTCCTACCTGTCCTACCTGTCCTGCCTGTCCTACCTGTCCTACCTGTCCTGCAAGATTGAGCCATTCACAGGTGGCCTTTTAAAAAAAAAAAAAAAAATTACTACTTTTCTCTCTATAGCTCCAGATTTTTCCCTTGGTTTTTTTTTCTTTTATTAAACACATTTTTCATAACCTTTCTTTATCTTAGAACATTAATTGTCTTGCGGGTTGCCATTATTTTTACATTTGCAATGCAATATTAAGAAAAATATCACGTTCACATTAGAAATAACATACATTTATAGTAAGCAAAGATTGATGGTGCAATGCGATGTACATAAAGACAAATACATAGAAGGAAATAAACTGTTTTAAGAGATAGTGCAAAAGCACCTTATATTCCCTTGTGCGTCTATTATACCTCTTGGCGGTTTCCTTCTGTGGTCAACCTTAGCTGACTAACTGATTTTGTTAGAAGTTTCTTCAGAGCAAACATTTGTTGACACAGGTGGGTAGCTTTAAAAAGATGCTTTCTGGTAAACTATAAAGTATAAGAATTTATGCAAAGATTATTCTGATATGACTTCACTGGAATATTCGCCCAAAATTACTGCCAGCTTCTGTGCTGAAGAAAAGCTCCAAATATATAATACTCCCTCGTGAACATCTGAGCCAATTAGTCATGCTTCGGGACGTTTAAATAAAATAATATTTGCGTTTCACAGTTTCCTTTCAAAATACAATATTTCATTTCTGCACCTCCATGTGATTGTGGTTTTATATTTATTTGTAATTAAATTATTAAAACCATTGGATATTATCGAGTCTGCTCAACAACGTCTGACACTGTGAAGGTTGACACCTATCGGACCTAAATTCTGTCGCTAGTTTAGCATTTATATCCATCTGCAAAAGACACATACAGTTATGTATTGCTATCAAGGGGCGAACTGGGGAGAGCATGCCTTCCTAAGTTTATTAATTTCCAATGACGGTATGCAGGAATCAATCGTTAAATGGGTTTCAGTTTGAGAGAAAAATTTGGAACAATGTGAGAGGTATGGCTATAGGACAGAGTGGCGGAAGCAGCGAGGCGACAGACACAGACAAGATGGCCGACGGTCGAGACAGAAAGGCATGCCACATCGCAAGCCCCGCATGCAGCTCCAAACGATGGACAGACAGAAGAAGAAATGGAAATACCGTAGAAACCGGCCATAACGTCGGTTTGACAGCGATCGCCAGTAAAGTTATTTGGACACCTGAGGGAAACAAAGCCACAGTAGCGAGAAATAGAGAGAGAGAGAGAGAGAGAGAGAGAGAGAGAGAGAGAGAGAGAAGGGGGGGGGGTGGAGAGAGAGGGAGAGAGAAAGAGAGAGAAGGGGGAGAGAGAGAGACAGAGAAAGCCAGAGAGGGATAGAGAGAGAGAGAGAGAGAGAGAGAGAAGGGGGGGTGGAGAGAGAGAGAGAGAGAGAGAGAAAGAAGGGGGGGTGGAGAGAGAGGGAGAATGAAAGAGACAGAGAAAGAAAAAAGAGAGAGAGAAGGGGGGAGGGAGAGAGACAGAGAAAGTCAGAGAGGGATAGATAGAGAGAGAGAGAGAGAGAGAGAGAGAGAGAGGGGGGGAAGGTTACAGAGAAAGAAAGAAGCATACAAAAGCGAAGGAAATAGAAAGAGAGGGAGAGGGAGAGAGAGAATACAAAAGCAAGGGCAAGAGGGAGAGTGAGGAAGAGGGAGGGAGGGAGGGAGGGAGGGAGGGAGGGAGGGAGAGAAAACACAAAACAGGGACAGAGAGAGAGAGAGAAACAAGAGAGCATAAAAAACAGAATTAGAACAGAGCACAACCCAGAAGACAGAGGCAGAGTGGATCCCACCGGTGACATCACTGCAATGCGTCCGTCAGCCAGCCAATCACAGCTCGGAGAAACCTATGGGAACTATAGTGGTGCTCTCCCCCCACCCCCTGACAAAAACACTGGTATTTTTCTGGTGACTCAGTTTTGGAGAACATACTTTTATACGGTTTGGGCATGTATAACCGTAACGGCTCGGTCTGAAGACACCGGGGCCCGAAGAACTCGGACGGACATCTGGGGAAGGAGAAAGGGACAAGTGACACAACGCAGCGCCCTCCGGCGCCCCCCTCTGGCGCTAAAGGAACACACATTAAAAAGAGAAAGTCCAAAACACAAGGAATGTTTACATACAGGTCAAAAATACATTAGAAACTAGTCCCAGTTATTGACAAATAACTAGTCTCCTTTGGACATGTTCTGCATTTGCTTTTGACAGAACATTATACTGCAACATAAATATATATATATAGCTAAATATATATGTTACACTATGCATGCAGATATTTACTTGAAATGGTGTGATTCCTAGAGAATGTAAGGTATTCCTTGTATTCTGGAATTTCATGCATTGACATACTTTTGATTTACTGTGGGATCAGTCAAGGACTAAAATCACCGTCATTAATGTTATACTAAACAAAACTGAAATATTACCATTTGGATGTTTGTTATGACTATACTGTGTTAACTTGGCACCATCAGTCTTGGTGCCACCTGTAACAGTCTATGAGCACACTTACCCTGGACAAGCCTCCTGAATGTTCAAACCATTTTAAATGTCTGTGCAATTAAATTTTGCTACAATTAACATTCTGAAAATATCCTGAAATATTATCCATAAGGCTTTAATTCCATCTGTCATTTCAAAAACAAAGAAAAATGCAACATCATCACATTTCAAATTTAGGAGGCCAATTTGAGTCATTTATCAAAACAGACCAAACAACAAACAAACTGGGGTTTCACATGATGTAAACGCTTTAAGAATAAATCCTTGTGTGTCTTAAAGGTTGTAAACGATGATGAAATGGCTGTGAAAGTCGCAGTTAAGACAGAAATGAAAATCAAGTGGAAAGGAGGAATTTTTAAACAGATATGAAAGGGATTACCCTGCGGTTGAGGTTCATGTAAGGCTGACCCCTGACCCCTGAGCCCCTGGGTTCACATGCTAAGCCGCTGCTGATATACGAGAAGTCACTTCTGATCTAAAACTTTTAAACAAGCAGCTCAGTGCGTTTACAAATGACTCTCAGAAACTATTTAATTCATACAAACCTCCTACACACAAGATACGAAAAACCCTCACTCCACACAGTCACGCATCCACACCCACACACAAACACACACTCTCTCTCTCACTCTCTCTCTCACACACACACTTATCCAGCCACCCACCCACATACACACACACACATACACACAGCCAACTGTACATTCTTACAAGGAAACCTCATTCTATCACACGCTCTCTCCCTCTCATACATATGAGCTCACTCACAGGTGCACACAGACTATGACCAGTATCCCTGTGCACATGTGAGAGAGCATGTGAGAGGGGACGGAGGTGTTTTATGGGGACCTGTACCCTCTGCACATGTGAGAGGGGACGGAGGTGTTTTATGGGGACCTGTACCCTCTGCACATGTGAGAGGGGATTGAGGTGTTTTACGGGGACATGTGGACCGCATTACCTGCTGTGTTGTGGATATACATGCATAAAGAGACATGTTCACGGCTGAGGGGAATACGATATTACCCTCTCAGACAGACAGGACAGAGTAATGGGCTTAGACCAGTGTCTATGATCAAAGTGGAGCAGGGATAGAGTTATCATCTGGGAATACTGTAAAGGAGAACAGAGAGTCTACTTCTCCCTCCATTCTCTCTCTCGCCCTCCCTCTCTCCCTCTCGCTCTCCCTCTCTCCCTCTCGCTCTCTCTATCCCCCCCTCTCTCTCTCTCTACTAAATGTACAGTTTAACAGGAGTGACTGACTGAGACCGTTAACGTAAAGCGTCTCAGTTCCTGCTGGTCATGAAGCTGTTTTCTGAATTTTATTTTGAAAAAACAAAAAGTGTTTTTATTGTCCTTTGGCAGTTGTAGGCTCCTGTCCACTTAACCAAGCCTAAACTAAAACTTCTATATGAAAATGTGACTACCTTCTCTTTACAGGGAAAAAAAAAAAAAATGGGACCACGGATCCTGCTGGAAGTTGGCTAACGTATTTCATTCATTCGCATAAGAACGTGGGGGGCACTCTAATCTGCGGTTAGTCGATCAGACTCTCCCGTTGTTCGCTGTGGAGTAATGCTCGATTCAAGCCACAGGTCGCTCTCGCTACGTCTAGCTAGCTCAACGCAGACACTCGTCTGACCGTTCGCCGCACACCGAGTCCAATGCTATTTCACAACTCAACTGTGTTGCACTCGGATGCCTGCTGACAGTAAACAGCTCGAGTGCCGCAGAATTGCCCTTTTAACAGTGTGGCTCCCTCCGACAGCCCAGAAGAGAGACACATGTCGCTCTACAGCGGCGATGTTCGGGAAGGGTAAAGCAGGGTAAACGCAGACGTTCTTCCTGCACATAACTTATAGTTCCCCAGCGGGTTTTGACGTTTCACAAATTCACGTTTATCAGAATAAGAAGATGCGTGTATACATGCGTGTATACATCTAGCAGATCTTTTACTCAACAAAAAAAACTGCAGTTTAAGATTTTGGGGTGGGATTTCAGCATCACCCTTAGGGCCTGATTTACTAAGACCTTTAGCAGGTGCAAAAAATTTTAGCACACGCAAAACTAATAAGAAAACACCACTGATTGGTGCAAAACAAATACCATGACCAATCATTTGTCATGTTATTAGCACACGCTAAATGGCCCTTAATGTCTATACTTGTCTGCATTGTACATGCAATGCGGTAAGAAAAACAACACATTTTGAACCAATCGGTTGTTTTTTTTTTTGCTGTAAGGCGGGATTTACATTGACTACTATCCGCACTCTATAGGCGCCAATGTTATAGCTTCTAGTACTCCAGCTCATATGCCAATCACCACCACCGCTGCCTCATAAAAAATTTTTAAAACTGGACCTGCCAAGCAATTATGTTCTAACATGGGCAGGGCATTCAATTACACACTTTTATAGATTCTGCAATATACATTATGATTTAATATACCAGTCAGAATACATTCCACTGAAATAAGCTTTATGAGAACATGCCACAATGCAAATGCATACATATAACCTAAAACTGCTTAAAAAGAGATGTTATGTTGCTATGTTTTCAGGTTAATGTTAACTGTACCAAAGCTAAAAAGATAAATTGCATTGAAGCAAAATGGAAAAGACTAGTACGTAGCAGTTTGTATATATCTGTCAGGACAACTCACGTATTTAAATGACATGTTTAATGAATGAATGTGCTGCATAATTATTTTAGTTTGGCGGTGAATGGATCTGCTTTAGTACTGCTCCGGAGCATGGGCATCTCCCCCCACTAAACAGGAGATGACCAGAAACCCCCCATACTAAAGCACATACAAACAACAGGTGGAAGCCGTAAGCAACAAAGAGCAGCGCATCAGCATTCAAGCAGTACAGAGAGAACTAATTCTTGGCTTAAAAAGGGCACTCCATTAGAGGTGTGCATGTGATTGGTTGAGTATGGGATGCACGATTGCTAGCCGACCATGATCGGCTACAGCGAGAGGTTCTCCGACAGAACTTGCTTTGCGAAGCTATAGCCGCCCATGGTCGCCATGGTCGCGACGCTCATAAACATGTCCCCCCCTCTCAAACTGTCTCCTGCTGCCGTTTACAAAATTCTCCAGCAATTTTAATCCATTTCATAGCTGACCTGTTTCATATCTCTGCACCATTTGCAAAAGGGGTTCACCGTTTTATTGCCATGACTGATACACCGTCTATGCCTCCAAGGTACGGAGAGGCTCAGGGGCCTGTCGGGGTAAATTTTTCAAAGACAATCATGCGAATGTAGCAGCCGGCTGTGGCCGAGCCCCCGTTATCCGACAGCGAATGGATCTGGGTTCCCGCAGAACGCAGCCGGCAGCCAGCGGTACTCGCTTACTACGGTGAGTTTAACTCTCGTGTCTTGTTTCTCCTACGCTGAGCTTTACGCCGGTATCTCTTTAAGCGTGTAGATGATGGACTGGCCCTGACACGCAGCCCCAGGGGTAGCAAAGCCGCTTATCCATAGGCTCAAGGGGTAAAGGGGGGTGGCTTTCTTTGGAATGCACGATTCAGTGTTTATGAAAAAAGCTGTCCACATCAATGTGGAATGTGAAGAAATTGGCTTTGATAGGGTGGGGGGGGGGTGTTCTGAGAGTTAAGGTAGTTCCTGACCCCCCATATTAGCTTAAAAAGTAACTGGCAGCTCACCTACTGAGGATGGCATTCAGACCTTTGCAGGGCAAAGCCTCTCTTTAATTTACAGCTTGCAACATTTAACATTTACTTCCTCTATAATACTCCAAAGTGACGTGCTATTTTTATTACAAAGATTGCATTTCCTTATGAATACAATGTAACAATGTAACCAGTGCAATCTGGGCCTTTTTTTATTTCTTTACTTAATGAATAGCTCATTCCCTAAAGATGACTTGGCGGCAGTTTTTAATCAAATCCAGGACCAAAGTATTAGAGCATGTCACATATTGTGAATGTTTACATTTTTGGGACTGCAGACAGCGATCAGGCTGTGGAACCTCTTTCTGGCTAACAAATAATTCCACTTTCAATCGGTGCACATTTGGAATCTATATACAATACCAAAAATCATCCCCAAAATTCTTAGAACTGTGTGCGTATGCATGTGTGTGCGTGTGTGTGTGTGTGTGTGTGTGTGTGTGTGTGTGTGTGTGTGTGTGTGTGTGTGTGTGTGTGTGTGCGCGTGCATTTGCTTGGAGTTGATTTTTGTCGCTTTTATGTTCAACTTATTTTTGTTGAGAGTTGAACGCAGCCTTCTGTTGAAGGTAAGAAAAAAAGAAAGAAATTCAGACCATTGTGAAACTTTAAATAAAAGCTTTTCAAAAGTACGGTTGTGGAAGATACGAAGGCAAGGGTACGCCAATGATAAAATGCACACTTGGTGGGCTGGGGTAGGTGCGTCTTGCTGTGTTCAGGGTTGGCTTGCTGGAATTATGTAGCGCAATTTGTCTGCGAAGAAAACGGCTTGACAAAGCCCCTCAATCAAGACTGAGCTAACAGTGGCCCTGGGGCTTCTGCTACAACAATTCACATTTTCAGCCCAAATACAAGAGGCATCCAACATTGAAATCCACAGCCCCCCAGGGGTGACGGAGCGGGAACACGTGTTTGGCCTGCCTGCTTGTCTTCTTAATGACGGACAGCTCCAGAACAGCTCCAGCAGGCTTTATCCTGACGGAGCGTCCAGGCCAGGTGATGAATCAAGACATTGATTGAAATGAATTCCGCGCTCCCCGTCTTTCCGAAAAGCTCAACGGTACACTTAAGGGAACCTGGGATTCGGGTTTTCCTGTGTGATGGAGGGTCTGGGGGGCGCCTCGCACCGCCTGACACTTTTCCTTTAAGCTCAGATAAACGGAATTTTATTGGGATCCACATTTCACTCTCGAAAGCTCGAGCCCGCAGCTGGGATCCCTCAATGAGCTGAGTAATCCCTTGTTGTGACACAACTGGAGAGGAATTGAGTGAGGTACAAATCAAGGGCCGGGGGCGATTCAAGCGAGGGATACGTACGCACGCTCCCGGACACATGTTCTGATGAAAAAATGAAAAAATGTCTCATCTGGGTTCGGAAACATCCACATTGTCTGTCAGAGGAAGCTATGAAATACACACCTTCCCCGGCGCAGCATATAAGACCCGGCCCCGCGGGGTCATTCGTTAACTTTTTTTTTTTTTTTGCCTAGAAAAGAACTTTGAAAGCGAAAGAGGGGAGCATAAATAAGGGGCGGTCTGTCCGCCCCGCTTGTTCACCGGTGAGTAATGCTCGCGGAAGCCGGGCCTTTATTGAACGCGATTTCCCCGCAGACCGCCGCTGCATTATCCGCGGCTCTGGACTCCTGCCGGACTCTTGAGTGAATTAGCCGCAGCGGTTGAGTTATCGCCGCTCCCCGGTTTGCGCGCAGCTCATTGGTCGTGTCCTCACTGTGCGGTGAGCGGCGGGGGGGGGGGGGGGGGTCTTCCTGTGGCGACACGCCGGACTTTCCGCTCTGGCGGAGTCGCCTGTCCATCGAGTGCACAGAGCGTTGCTGCTCGCTGACCAAGCCTTAAAGTCATTCTATCCGCTCACCTCTCCAAAAAAAAAAACCTGACGACCTGCCTTTTCCTCTTACTCAATGTCCCTTACACCCCCTTTTGTGAGTGCCCACTGACTTGTGAAGGGAAACTCAATTCTTTTTTTTATACCATTGCTGGCAATAGCTTCTATCCCCATTATAGAACCTAATTCAGCTAATGTCAGAGATGCCCAGAGATGCAATACCCCTCCCTCCCTCCCTCCGTCCCTCCCTCCCTCCCTCCCTCCCTCCCTCTCTCTCTCACTAGCTCTCCATCTCTCCCTCTCTTCCTCTCATTCTCTCTCGATTCCTCTCTCTCTTTATCCATCCCTCTCGCTCTCCATCTCTCTTTCTCTCTCTCTCCCTCTCTCTCCATCTCTATCTCTCTCTCTCCATCTCTCTTTCTCTCTCTATCTCTCACCCTCTCTCTCTCTCCATCTCTCTTTCTCACCCTCTCTCTCTCTCCATCTCTCTCTACCCCTCTCTCTTTCTCTCTCTATCTCTCACCCTCTCTCTCTCCATCTCTCTCTACCCCTCTCTCTCTCTCTCTCTTTCTCCCTCTCTCTTGCTCTCTCTCTCTCTCTCTCTCCAGCACACTCAGGTGTGTCGGTTGGCACCAGCGCCGCGCCTCTCTGCCAGGCTAGGGGTCTCTCTCTCTCTCTGTCAGAGATGTGACATGCAGCGACAGGCTCCATGACGGTCTCTCACTCGGAGCCAGAAGCTGTGCTTTCTTCATGGAAAGTGCGTTAAGACGACCAAGAGAATCAGCTCTGTTCACTTCAACACCGTCTATGGCATCTTTAGGTACTGTGCTTCCATTTTACATTCCTGCTGGAAGCATCTGCTGCCCCATACAGCACCGGTGCCCCTCTAAAGCACTGCTTCTTAAACGTTTTAATACCGGGACCCAAATTAGAAATTTAGTACCTTTCAGGGACCCGTCACGAACTAGCCCTACAGACTCATTCTGGGACCCACTTTACACACTGCGTTTTGGGCCCCGACCCGTGGTTTAAGAAGCACTGCTCTAAAGTGTTTTGTTGGCATCGCTTTACCTCCTGCGTTTCTGCTGTTCTGAATGTCCACTGATATTCATCAGTTGCGCTCGCTACCGCAACCTCCACTACCAATTAGAATTCTCTCCTCCAAAACACGTGATGTCAAGCCAGTTCTTCGACACGCCACACGCAGTGAGTCCACAAGTTGACTGAGCTGCATGTGCACAGATTCAAGTCAGAGGTGTACTTCACATGCAGCTTTAGAGCGAGCAGACAGGGGGCGCCATACTGACCAGCTAGGCTGCTGGGCCACGGTCCGGGTTCGATGCGAAAACGTGGTGCCACACTGAAACAGTGCTTGAACCAGATGAGCACTGACCAGTAGCCCCTCTACTGTTAAATCAGTATTCACAATGGATCTACTTTTGGGGACAGCAGTAATTACACCAGACCGAGTACAAATGGTTGACTGTTCATGAATTGTTTATGAATTTAGCAGGGGTATTAGTGACATTAGATCACAAATATGCGATTCTTGAGTTCTAGAACACAGACTAAAAAACATTCCAAAAAACCTCTTCAAAGGCACAACAGGAGATGATACTGGCTGCTCAGGGAAGAGAGGGCTTTACCCACCCCCGCCCCCCACCCCCCACCCCCCACCTCACTGCACTACAGCGACTCAGCAACTCTTGCCTGTCGACTGCGGTGAAAATAAGCAGCCGCTGCTGAAGGCATGCATTATGTAGGACATGCAGGCTGATCTCTGCACAGGGCATGCAGGCTGATCTCTGCACAGGGCATGCATGCTGATCTCTGTGCAGGACATGCAGGCTGATCTCTGCACAGGGCATGCAGGCTGATCTCTGCACAGGGCATGCATGCTGATCTCTGCACAGGGCATGCATGCTGATCTCTGCACAGGGCATGCATGCTGATCTCTGCACAGGGCATGCAGGCTGATCTTTGCACAGGGCATGCATGCTGATCTCTGTGCAGGATATGCAGGCTGATCTCTGCACAGGGCATGCAGGCTGATCTCTGCACAGGGCATGCATGCTGATCTTTGCACAGGGCATGCATGCTGATCTCTGCACAGGGCATGCATGCTGATCTCTGCGCAGAGCATGCATGCTGATCTCTGCACAGGGCATGCATGCTGATCTCTGCGCAGGGCATGCATGCTGATCTCTGCACAGGGCATGCATGCTGATCTCTGCGCAGGGCATGCATGCTGATCTCTGCACAGGGCATGCATGCTGATCTCTGCGCAGGGCATGCATGCTGATCTCTGCACAGGGCATGCATGCCATTTCTCTGTCCTCTCAAATGCATGTTTCCAGCTCAGACAGGGCACCGGTGTAGCATAATTGTTAAGGACCCTAAAGGTTGCATGTTCGATTCCCAGGTAGTATGCTGCTTAAGAGCAAGGTGCTTAACCTGTATTGCTTCAGTCTGTATCCAGCTGTATAAATGGATACTATGTAAAAAATGCTAAAGCCGTGTGAGTCGCTCTGGATAAGAGCATCTGCTAGATGCTGTATTGTAATGTAATATATGTGCTTATCCAGAGCAAACTACACAGCCTGTGTATTTTCACATACAATCCAGTCATATCCAGCTGGATAATATCACTGTCACTGCCCCATCTGCCAATTGAACCCGCAACCTCTGAGTTTACTCGAGACCAAGACTTAGATGATCTCTCCTGCCTGTCAAAAAACCCTCCTCCGCGGTTTCCACTGCTCTTTGACGGCAGCCAGGCGATCTGGTGCGCCCACCTTCAGCCGATTTTTATTAACGTAATCGTGCAAAAACATTCCTCCTTCAGAAACAAATGCGCTTGCCACCTGTGACGAGCGCCTGTGTAAATCTGCCTCCTTTTCTTGGAATCGCAGTGTAAGCAGCGATTTTGTTTTTCCTCGTAGGAGGCCTCAAACTGTCGTAAATATTTGTTTCTCCTCTAAACCAGCAGGACTTGACATTTAGAAGGCGGCCATCTTTCACTCATCCCGCACAAACAAGCACGCGGAAAAGAGCAAGCTTCTGTCGGCCATCTTTCACTCATCCCGCACAAACAAGCGGGCGGAAAATAGCAAGCTTCTGTCCTCTCCTGTCACTGCGAAAAATAAACTGCAGGTGAAAATTAAAAAAAACATACAGTACTGTGCAAATGTCTTAGGCACCCTAGATTTTTTATGTAGATTTTTTCTTAGATGTTTATTTTTTGTCTTCTGCATTAGTGTGTCAGTAGAAAAGAGCAAATTGTAGATTTCCAAACATTGATTTTCCAAAAACTTAATTGAACTTTCATCAAAAGAAGAACAAGGAGTTCTGCAACAGATGGTATGCTCTCCACAGAGGCCTGTTCTCAACATCACGAGGCTGTCTGGGATTACCTGGACAGACAGAAGCAAGCGAGACAGCCAAATTCTGCAGAAGTTCAAGTTCTCCAAAATGCTTGGAACAATCTACCAGCTGATTTTCTTATAAAACAGAACAACAGTGTACCGAAGAGAGTTAATGCTGTTTTAAAGGGAAAGGGTGGTCACACCAAATATTTGATTCTGTTTTTTATTGTTTACTGTTCTTTATAGTCAATTGTTTGATATTTAGAAACTTTTAATTTAATTATTTTTTAAAGGATTTTCGCCTTACGGATTTTCTTTACATGTGCCGAAGACTTTTGCACAGTGCTGTATATAAATACTTATCAATGTGAGTGAGGGAAAGAACAAATGAAAGATCCTTGTGTGTATGTTTCAGAGAGACAGGAAGGGGAGAAAACTGCAATGAAAGGATGATGAAGGTGAGATGATGTGAGAGAAGTTAGGAATGGGCAGATTTGTGAAAGAAAGAGGGGTACAGGTGAGACAGCACTTATCAGGTGAGAGATGGGGCGATAGGCCTGCTCAGGAGGGCTGAGAGAGAGAGAGAGATACCAAGGCAGTGCCTTACCAGGTACCTACATTACAACCTTTCACCTCTGTCTCTCTCTCTGCTGTGTGTGTATGAGTGTGTGAGAAAGAGAGAGAGAGAAAATCAAAGCCCATTTTAAATATAAACAAAATTAAAGAAAGAAAAGTTGCGACTTTCAAGCCCTTAAAAAATACATGGAAAAAAAGGCTTTTGTATAGCGACACTGTGCAGATGGCCATTCAGAATATATAACATTATAATAACGTAATATTAAGTGTTATTATAATATATGTTTTATTAAAGCTCTGAATGGCCATCTGCACAGTTCCATTATACAAAAGCAATTTTCTTTGTGAATATGTGAATATTTATTATATATTCATGGCAGGAAACAAGTGTGCGCTAGGATCACAACACAATGGCTGAATCCCAAACTGAGCCCTCATGGACTGTGGATTTGCAGACTCTAACGGCGTATTTCCAGGGGCGGGTAAGTCTGCATTGAAGTAGAGGGCACGATAAGTCCGCATAAGAGCATTTAACCAAAAACACTGTTTTCACAACGGGTCAGCCCCTAAGCACTCTCAGACTTGTCGGGAAAGTGCCTTTGAGTCCACGAGTCCAGAGAATGGGATTAAGCCTTCAATATGGGGAGGAGCGAGTCAGGCACTTACTTGCAGGACAACTGATTGATGCCGTGGATGAAGTAGCAGTCCCCTCCGTTCACACAGTAAGCTCTCTCGGTGTCATTACACCTGCGGGCGTGGCCGGAGCCTGGGGACAGCGTGGTCGTACCTGAGGGGGGACAGGAGCAGGCGTGTTAGACTGGGCTGGAGTGGCCCAAATCCATTTCATTTGGATGTGTACCGCAGATGCGATACACATCTCCTCTTTCCCTTGAAGTCCAAAACAGCATAATAACAATCACATGGAAACCGGACGCTTTCAATTTCCGATTTGGATTGGCGCTCGTAAGCGGTCCTCCCAAATCCGAGGCGCGTGCCGATGTCGGGGCACTGTGCTTTACGTCTGACCGGTCAAATTTGATTATTTTGACCTCGCAGGTGCTGCTTTTGGTTACTCCTGAGTCCTGACGCAACGCGGTGTTGACTTACATCGTCACTTTCCACGAGCGAAACGAGAAGCACGGAGCTTGTAAAAACACAACAAATCAGATCTGGCTGCTCGGAACATTACTGCGTGGACAGCTGCCCAAAAAGACTGGATTTGAAGAATAAAGCCGATTTGAGCAATAAGACCTGCTGTCTAAACAGAAACTCTATCTTTTTCTAAAGCAGGCCCCGTCAGACCCAGCTCATTAAGTCCGGCCCGGTTCCCCTAGCTTAATGGTTTAATTGGCCACATTCCTTCCCACTTCTGCCCCCCCCACTACCACCACCCCCCACCCCTCCCCAAAATGCACTGCAGCAAAACAATTCCTTGAGTGCAAGTCCAATGCTTTTTTTCGTCTCTGACCCTTCATTGCCAAAAATGTTAAAGGCTGGATGTCAGGCTGGATAACTGATTGTGCTATTGAAAGTAATTAAGCAGGAGGTCAGGCCAGAATCCAATATGCACGTGGTCATGCTGGAATTACACAGAGAGGCTAATATACAGAAAGGCTAACGCTAAGGCTAGCATGTGCAGAAAGGGTTCAAAGAAACCATCGCCACGGCCGTTTCTTGCTCCTAAGCAAGGACGTTACTTTAGAATTTATCCAAGTAAAGTGAGTAGCTGGAAATAACATGATAAATACCAACTAGATTTCACTTTGAAGGCTAATTTATTATATTTAGTATATCCAGCACTTTATGTTGGAAGCACAGTTTTAAAAAAAATTTATTTTGGATGTGACCTCTGACACTGGGAGCGCTGAAGTGTTCTAGGGCCATGACCGCATATTATCCCTGTTCCCTGCCCCCTGTCCAGTCAGACCCCTGTCTACTATGTGCCCTCTTCCCTCAATTTGCAAGCAGTGTGCGAAAGAAATCCCCCAAAACTCTTTCCAAACTAGTGAGGAAGTAGTTCGTAATAGTTAATAGTTCGTAAATTAAATAAAATTTTTATTGATAATATCAATCAGTTTACATATGACAGTGGTTACAAAGTGTAGATTATGAATGAAGATAGAATTAACAAAAATAAAAAGAGTAGTTCGTAATATGCCCCGCTCTTGTACTGTAAGGGGGAGTGTAAGGTTCGGAGAACCAAACGCGACCGATAAGGATTTCTAAAAGCGTATCTAGAGAGATAGGCCACAAAACACGGAAGTAGCCGCACCAGGACTGAGATAACACAGGATCGGGAGCAAAACTTCCCTAGCACTAGGCAAAACAAAGCAACCTCCAAAAACTGAGGTGATCTCCATAAACAGCGAGAATAACTAACAAAAGAACCTCACGCACTAAATAATTAGGTGTAATAAGAGGTGGTGATACAAAACAAAACTCGATAAAACGAGTGAAGGAAAAGAATAGAAAAGACCTGTTAGCCAAAGCTCTTGTGGCAAAAGAGCTGAACACAACTGGCAACAGGTGAAAAGAATAAAGGATAAAGAAAGATTGGAAAGGAAAGAGAAAACCAATCTAATCCTAAATCTTATAACCGGACTTGCTGAGTTTCCTATTCGTACAAACCAGAAATGCAGCGACCGAAATTCCTATACCTTACCGACTTCGTTGTCAACATAGCAAAGACAGTATCGAAGTGCAGAAATGTGGAAGTCCTGAGGTATTTGGTAAACGCAAAACAGGTGAAGAGAATAACTGTTGTGCAAGATACGAATACCGGAACGGAGGCGGAAAAATCCGATTGAGCGTCCTGACGACACCAAAAAGGAAACCAAAACATAGAAAGGCAAAGGCTGCAAATAACCATGACATGTACTAAAAGTTGTAGTTTTTACTTACAGTTTACTTCCTGTAATTGTCGGGTGAGTGTGCTCCTGAATCCCCTCAACAAAACCCTGGAAATAAGGGTTTAATCCTGGTATTTTAAGTGTGCCCATTTGTGAGAAAAAGTCGCCCACTCAAAAGCTTTTTGACAAAGTTGACTCAAGTATGCACCCTCAAAGGGGTGAAGGGATGATATTCGGTCACACCCAATGAGAGCCAAGCATAGCCATTTTGCCATTAAAAAATGGGGTAAACTACAGTTTGTCATTTGTATAAATAATGGTCTAGCCAATCACAAAATCTTTTGACAAATAGCAAGGCATGATAAATTAGTTATCCTTTTGCTGCCATACAGATGTGTGTCATTTCCACACTGAACTATATTTCCCAGCATTCAAGCGCTTCTCAGAGTCACACTCGCTGAAGGCAGATTGCTTTTTATTTTGAAAAATGGGAACATCGCAACACAACATATCTCAGCCAAAATCCTTCTTTTGCCTCCTCCACTCCTTGCGTCCGAGCCAGGGGAGAACCGGTAAATCATCACCATCATCATTATTGGGGGGGAAAGGATGGTGCAACCAAAGGAGAGCTGATTTCTTCCTACCCACAATGCACTTGTGGCATGATGTATTAGTATGCGGTAAAAATCACTTCCATTGGAAAAGTGCAAACAATCGGATGCCTTTGATCTGCTCAGGTTGTGAACCTGGCCTTAGGTGAAATGTGTGAAAATGCAGAGAGCTGACTGATAACTTTATCAGCGTTAGAGATTTACACATGCGTGTGTTGCAAAAGAGCCTGTATTTTTCAGGACAACAATGCTTCTTTGCAACATAACCAAATAGCGCAGAACACACAAGTACAGGGATCCTGGTGATTAAAAAGGGCCTGTCCCGGCAGTAGCCCTCAATAAACAGGGGATCATTAGCAGATTCACTAACAATTAAAGCTTCTATACGAGGTTTAAATACCAATCCCTCCCCGGCACTTTAAACAGTATATTAATGCAATTAGCCATCAAGCATAACGTCATCAAGTTCCACTCCAACCAGTCAAAATCCACAGTTCAATGCTAGCAAAATGTATGTGTTTTTCACTAAGCCCCTACCCCCCCCCCCCCCCACCCCAACTGATCTACCCCCAAGGGGGGGTCGTCTGTCCCCATCAGTGAGAGTCTCATCATTAAAAACATGCCTGTCCATCCAAACCCCATTGGCCGGTGACCAACCAATCAGGTCAGTGAAGAATCACACCGTCAGGGGAATGGGCCTGTCTCATTTATTTCAGGGTAAATAAAAGAAGAAGAAGAAAAGAAAAAAAACCAATCACTTTAAAAATCACTTGAGGTAATTGAATTGATGTCAGTGAGCGATAGGGCATAGGAGAGAGAGAGAGAGAGAGACAGAGAGAGAGAGAAAGACAGAGAGAGAGAGAAAGACAGAGAGAGAGAGCGAGGCCATTTCGGACTTCAGCTGGATTAGGTTTTAGAACCAGGGGTTAAAGGAGAAGTTACCGACGTTTTAAAAAAGAAACGACAAAATAGCCTTGCACACCCGTACAACCGTTTTACTAAAATTCCCTAATGTTTCCTAGTCATCAGCTAATGCTTCTTGGGATTTAAAAGTTTTCCATTGTAGTTCATCAACGTGACCGAAGGACCCATTCTTCAACTAATACAGCATACACAAACAACATATCTGTCATGGATTTCCCCTACTCATGTCAAAGTCACTGACTAATTCAGCCCTAGTTGTTTAAATAACCTCTGATTGATAATGATGGATGGTTACAAACAATTATATGGACCCATACACAAAAAGAAGCCCTCTCAATAGTCTGAAATTAATGATTCGTTTTGCTGTTTCTGTCATTGGCACGGTTTAATAAATACCTACAAGCTCATGTGACAGAAAGCATTTTCAAATGCATACACTATATTGTAGCCCAACACATATTTCAGATCTGCAGTGTATAGTAAAAGTGCTACTGACATGATTGGAATCCCTGTGGCCTGCACATTACAGGCAACCAAGAGCAAAATTAGCATTGATCTACAGTCTGTTGTAAAAGCTCCCAGGGAGGACAAATATAAAGAATCAAACCATAAACAAAAGCGCTCTGCGGAGCATTTTGGAAGACACCGAAAAGCTGTGAGGCAAGCGTTTCACGTCGCGTGATGAAACTGCAAAGAGACCCACGCAAACACAGGTGTTAGCATGCTATGACCTCCAGTAAGAGGTTTAGCACACGTTTTAAATGTTACATCAATATTTGCTTTTTCTTTAAATATTATTTTCTGCTCTTGGGCCTGGTACATACTCTACGCAAGGAACGTGCGCAACGACGCAAAGAGCAACGCGGGGGAGGGGGGGGCGTTTCTCGCGTTCTTACGTAGCAAAATGTGCAGCCCAAATTTTGTAACGTGACGCAAACGTGTGTTGAAATTTCACACGTTTCCATTAGAGGTGCTAAATGTAAATACTGTTCAAAAACTGCAGAACGAACAACTACACACAAAGAAGTAATAATTTCCGGTGTAAGGTGACTCGCTCCAACCAGATTAGCCTAGGCTGCCAACTAACGGACAGGGTGAAAAGAAGCCGGTGAACGCGCGTATGGTATGTAAACAAAGAGCTTGCGTATGTCCCGAATCTGCGTTGGCGTTTATGTTCCTTGCCTAGAGTATGTACCAGGCCTTGTGGTCCCTGGGTGGACATACGCGTGAGCTCTTTTGCTTTGGATTCTCCTCTCAGCGGAGAGAACCAGATGTAACGTGGGTAAAATCACCCAAGCGCCCTGTTTTGCTGTAGGACGTTTTCATTGGCTGTGAATATCGAGAGGATGGCGATTGCGGGCTAGTCCTGATAGCTAAACCCCAGCGCAGATGAATGAATGCCACCCGTCCAGAAGGCTTTACTTTTAAATAGAAAATAACAAGGAGTGAGGAGTTGGTCCTTGTGACAGAATAGGACAGAGGTTAGGTTCAGCATTCAGCGCACTCAAAAAAAATGTCAACAGCTTCCACGTATCTCAGTTGATTAGCATCAAAATTGTACACAGTAAAATGTCCAGTGTTAACTGAACTCTAACAGTGTACATATGAGGCTGATCTAGCCATAGTAGGCTCATATGTACACTGCTAGAGTTGAATCAACACTGTTAGAGTTGAATTAACACTGGACATTTTGCTGTGAATTTACTGTGTATTATTTAGTTAAACCCAACATTGGTTTAACTAAATAATACAGTCGGGATGCTATTCAACTGAGATATGTGGAACCTGTTGACATAACTGGGTTATGGAAGTCCAACATTTCATTTTTTTGAGTGCACTGTGATGACGCATTTCTGACATTGTCAGTTAGTTTCCATAGAAGTGCAAGAAGAGAGACTAGCTGCTGTCATGCAGAAACCTGGGCTACTCACTTTTCCTTTGCTTTTTACGGGTTTTTTTTCCAGCCATGTCCATTAACCCTTTATGGTGTAAGATCACAAATATGTGATTAGAATTTTCTTAACTGAACATTCTAACGTGATGTAACAATCACTACTGGTAATCATCAACAGCAATGGAGTTCTAGAACACTGCCTTAGAATTTTGAGAAAACATTCCAAAAAAAACAACCTACTCTTCAAAGGGTTAAAGAATCACCAGCCTGCAGTCTAAGGGACAAAGAGCCGTCCACACAGAAAGCCTGCGGGAGACGAACAGCTGAGCGATCCATTCAGGTGAACGTGTAAATAGGGTGTTCTGAGGACCGTGCGGCTGCGAGCTTCAGAGGGAAACACAGCAGCATTATGACATGAGGAGAGACATGCACAGTGTACGTTCATGTTTGTGCGCGTTTGTGCGTGCATGCACATAGATTTTTGTACTTTTGCTCATTTTGTGTGTCATGTGGTTGTGTGTGTGTGTGTGTGTGTGTGTGCGCATTTTGTTTGTTTTTTGCATGCACATTTTGTGCATGCCTTTGTCTGTGTGCAAGTGTGTTTTGTGTGTTGAACAGGTGTGTGCACTTGTGCGTTGCATGCATATGTGTGAGTCTAAGAATGGCAGCCTTCTGCAATCTGTCCAGCGCACAGCATTACAGAGATGGATGGGGTCCTACTTGCATGATGGACAGCTGGCCTGGTTAGTGGGCTATAGCTGCCTCTCTGCCTGCCTGTCCGTCTGTCTGCACACAACAGGAGCCCTGAACCTACAAGGCCGACAGAGCCACTGCCTTCGATCAGTCAGTCAGACCCTCAACAACTGCCTGTATGCGTGTATGTGCGTACATGTGTGCAATTTACTGTATGTTGAGCGAATTTTAGCGTGCGCAAGGGAGTTTGTGTGTGCGCAGACGTGTGAGTTGTGTGCGCCTGCTGTAGAACGCATTAAAGCTTGATTCTGCATGGGTATTTTGCATGGAAATATATGCAAGTGAACTTAAACAGTGATGAACCGTAATGGGGTACATCAGTGTTACGCTCAGGAATACAAGAATATGGTGTCAGAGGCCCATTTATAATCACTAAGTGCAATATTAACAATTTGCATTTTAACACGAGAAGGTATGATGGGAGAAATAACCTCACACACACACTCACACACACTCACACTCACACACACACACAAACACACACACACACAAACACACACACACACACACTCTCTCACACACACACACACACACACACACACACACAAACACACAGCTATACGGATAACGGCTCACAAAAGGAAAACCAAGGGAAGGAAGAGAGAGAGAGAAAAAAGAAAGGATATGTAAAAGAGGGTCGTGGGAGCGGATGTTTTGTTGTGTGCATAACCAGATTTATTTTAATTCACACCAATACACACATTTATGCAGACACAGCACACCCAAAGCTATCGTCACGTGCTGACAAACACAACAAAATTAGCATTTTCATCGGTTTCCTTCCGAGGATTTATACATTTCATACGAGACTTGAACCTGTTTTATGTTCATAACGTGATTACCACTTTCACTTTTGGGAACACTAGCCACAATTTCACTGGAAATTATCATTTTTAGTTACATTTTGTTTCAATAAGTAGGTTATTCTCTGGTGCTGTTGACCTGGCTTCATCTGGTTTGTACCGTTTCTGGCGTGCAAAAAAACACCAAAACAAAACAAAATAAAACAATAAATAAATGAATAAGGGAAGCTCCGGGCTTTCTTTATTCATTTGAAGAAGAAGAACAAGATGAACAAGATGACTTTGCTTCCTGTAATGAAACAGGCAGGACTGTATGCGATGAGAGAGTGGGATTTGAAGCAAAAAAAAAAACAAAAAAAAAGAAAGAAAGAAAGAAGCAGCACTGCAGTGGACCAGAAAAAAAACACAAGTGGTTGCTAAAGAGGAGTCCCCTTCTCATTTCCTACCGTGATGCTTTAAGCTGGGGATGCTGGCCGGCTTCCACCGATGGTTGGCAGTCGGCGATTCATCCCCGGGCCTTGCTCCCACGCCAGGAGAAAGTTTATACAGGTTTCACCGCTGTTTACAGTAAAGCAGAACTAATGGCCGAGCCTCACCGCTGGCCCATAAACTCAGCCTCTCCGCAAGGACCCGCTACTCCCCTTTCCGTCGCGACACGACACCCCTCTCGGTCACGACGCGCCGCCGAGCTGTCCCGACGGGCTGCCTCGACCCCGAGGCGCCTCCCCCCCGCTCCCTCCTTCGTCCTACGCGACACCCGCCGTCCGTCCCCCGCGCGCTCTCAGAGGGCGGATTCCATGGAAACCACTTCTGTCTCGCGCACGGTCAACTGCGACAAAGTCGCGGTCAAACGCGATCAGACATAACCTTTATTTAACCAGGGAAGTCAACCGAGAACTCGAAGCGTTCCGTTTTGCAGGAGGTGATTAGGTATAGCCAATCAGATGTAGGGGGGTGATTAGGAGTAGCCAATCAGATGTTGGGGGGCGATTAAGTGTAGCCAATCAAATGTAGCGGGGTGATTAGGTGTAGCCAATCAGATGTAGCGGGGTGATTAGGTGTAGCCAATCAGATGTAGGGGGGTGATTAGGTGTAGCCAATCAGATGTAGGGGGGTGATTAGGTGTAGCCAATCAGATGTAGGGGGGTGATTAGGTGTAGCCAATCAGATGTAGTGGGGTGATTAGGTGTAGCCAATCAGATGTAGGGGGGTGATTAGGTGTAGCCAATCAGATGTAGGGGGTTGATTAGGTGTAGCCAATCAGATGTAGGGGGGTGATTAGGTGTAGCCAATCAGATGTAAGGGGTTGATTAGGTGTAGCCAATCAGATGTAGGGGGGTGATTAGGTGTAGCCAATCAGATGTCGGGGGGTGATTAGGTGTAGCCAATCAGATGTAAGGGGTTGATTAGGTGTAGCCAATCAGATGTAGGGGGGTGATTAGGTGTAGCCAATCAGATGTAGCGGGGTGATTAGGTGTAGCCAATCAGATGTAGGGGGTTGATTAGGTGTAGCCAATCAGATGTAGGGGGTTGATTAGGTGTAGCCAATCAGATGTAGGGGGGTGATTAGGAGTAGCCAATCAGATGTTGGGGGGTGATTAGGTGTAGCCAATCAAATGTAGGGGGGTGATTAGGTGTAGCTAATCAGATGTAGCGGGGTGATTAGGTGTAGCCAATCAGATGTAGGGGGGTGATTAGGTGTAGCCAATCAGATGTAGGGGATTGATTAGGTGTAGCCAATCAGATGTAGGGGGGTGATTAGGTGTAGCCAATCAGATGTAGGGGGGTGATTAGGTGTAGCCAATCAGATGTAGGGGGTTGATTAGGTGTAGCCAATCAGATGTAGGGGGGTGATTAGGTGTAGCCAATCAGATGTAGGGGGGGTGATTAGGTGTAGCCAATCAGATGTAGGGGGGTGATTAGGTGTAGCCAATCAGATGTTGGGGGGTGATTAGATGTAGCCAATCAGGTTTGTAGGTATTTGGCCAGGACAGTGGGGTTAACACCCAAGACTCTTTCAAAAAATGTCACGGGGGCCACAGTGAGGCCTGGGTTTAACATCCCACCTGAAGGATGGCACCTCCTACCGCACAGTTTCCCCATCACGGTGCAGGGGCACTGGGTTTCTGTTTGGTGCAGAGAGGGAAGGGTGCTCCTTACTGATCCACCAACACCACAGCAGCAATGTGGGAGTCTCCCATCCAAGTACTAACCAAGTCCACTGCTAAGCATAGTTTTCTATGATAAGGGTACAGGGTGGTATGGCTACAGGCAAATATCTGGTTTCTAGATCATTCCATAAATACACATCAGACAGAAGTCAGCCACACCCTACCGACACGGGTGCAGAAAACCGTGCGGTAAAAAGTGAGGCGAAGTAAAAGTTTCTGTTTTAATTAAAAGTGCTACAGAGCCCTAATGGGAATGAGATGTACTCGTCCAGAGTGTATTTAGTGCCGAACATTTCCCTGCGTGCCGAGAGGACTGTCCCAGAGTACAGCCGTGTTCCCTTTTTCACGCTCCCCTTGTTCTGCAAAGTGCAATCGCGTAATTTTCATCTTTAGCAGCGCCCCAACCCCCCATCGTCCCCCCCGTCCCCCGTCACCGAACGGGGGTGAGGGAGGGCAGAGAGTGTGGGCGGGAGGGGGGGTTAGAGAAGAGGGGGTGTGGAGGTGGCTGGGTAACGGCGAGGGGGGGAGCAGTGTTTTTTCCGTCACCCGAAAGCCGCAGCGAGCGAGGGAAAGTCGACCTGCCCCGAGGGGGAGAGTCTCGCAGCCGCCAAAAAAAGTGCCGCAACGCGCCAGATGTTTTATCCGCCATCACCCGACCGCCGTCACGCGATCGCGTGCCCCGCGACGTAAGCCGGCCCCAGCCGCGCATCAACCCCGCTGCTGCAACCCCAGCGTCCACACCACACCGCTGCCCCCTGCCCTCAGCCGCAAGCATTACACGGGACCGTCAGCACAATGTACCAGAGACTAAATATACTGTAATATACAGTAATATGTGGGCTTTTTTGAAAATATAGCTATTATGACAGTTCATTTCATAACAGTATTTAAAACTTTTTATATATTTTTTTAAATGTGCCCTCTACTGGTCCACCAGCACATCTTCCAGCAGAAACTTGTTTTCCCAGGAGGTCTCCTATCCAAGAACAAAGCAAGCTGGCGGCTAAGCATCAGTAGTTTTCCATGAGAAACGTACAGGGAGGTATGACTGTCGGAAAGATGTGAAAAGGATTACAAATCTGCTGGTAAGATGATGTGGAAATGATTACAAATCCGTGTGGCCTTTAAAAAAAAAAAAAAAAAAAAAAAAAAAACTGTCACTGAGCAGTGCCATGGCTAACGGCCAGTTAATGAGCGTAACACACCAGACACACTCAAAGCGCCTTTCCTTTAAAACGCACCTCAGTTTTAAGTCAGGTGAAGCCGCTGAGCTATGCGCCGTAGGCCGCTAGCTTTAAACCCTCGCCTCAAAACCAGATCATTGATTTTGATTGAGCCTGTGCAGAGATTGGGGTCCAGGGCAAGTTAGCGAAACAGTTCTCGTCAGCACTAAAATATCGGTGGCAAAAAATAACATAATTTTTCTGTTTTCTACATTAGCCCAATGCAAGAAGGGTTTTAAATCTGTATGTACTTATAAAGTAAGGTCATAATTATGAGGCTGAATATGAGATATATAAGACCCAAGTTTTAGTATATTTAAAAATGTTCTGCATAGTGCATATATTTAAATTATACTCTTTTACAGAGTAAGTTTATGAACGCAAGTCATTTTACTATATACATGAAATATTCATAGTTTTACTGTAGCCATTCCTGCTCATTTTTACATCCCGGCTTACCATTTATGATTAATTATATTACTTGCTGTTAGCTTTAGACGGGGGATAAGCTGAGTATTCCACCGCCGGGCCAGATTCTTCTGAATAACTATGTGCTTTGTCTAAGTTTCAGTAGGAAATATCGTTTTTAATTTCAATACCTGCACAACATCACAGGTTTGGCATTTGAATAATGAAAAAATAATAATACTAAAATAAATAATGAAATGAGACATGTTGGGATGATGACCTTACGGACAGATATAACATTTGATTTTAAATGTCACTCAGCCTTAAAGATAACATAAACCCCATTGTGTTCCATTTTCCAATTCCCTTATTATCTATTTTTGTTTCTTTTATCCTGAGATATAGTGAGTGTTTCCATGGTTACAGAGCGAATCAGACTTTAACGCAGCCTCATACAGGCCGCGTCCGAATCAGCACTCTTCCACACTGTTGAGTAGCCTTGGTGGTGAGTAGATGGGACGAGAAATTTCACAGCAGAATTTGAGTGACTTCCTGCTTCGCAGCAGAGTTTGGACAGCCTGTTGTTTTGGAGCAGAACTTGGATGGCCTGTCATTTTGAGGCATAATTTGGGCGGCTTTGCCGTGTTGGAGCGGAGTTTGGAAAGCTCACTGTGCTGACATGAATCCTGAACGGCCCTGGGAACGTCGTGCAAGTGCTTCACTGGGCCTCTCCAGCATGTTGCAGTGTCACTCGGTACACTGATTAATCCTCTAGTGGAAACCAGGCAGAAGGGGATGGAGGGAAATGACAACTGGAAAGTTTCATAAACACCCCAGGCTTCCAGCGCCTTCCAGGGTTCCTAGGAAACTCAGTGTTGCTGAAGGAGTCCCTCGCTGTGGCATATTTACAGTTTTCCATTCGAGTGCCATCGAATAATATTTTCAAATGCTAAATTTCAACGCACAATAATAAAAGCCATTGGAAACAAACAAAAATACACACTACAGTGTCAGGATTGCCAGAGCAGCTCTTTAGCAACCAGGCCTGGCCTCTGACAGTGAAATCCAGTTATGATGACTTCTAGAAGAGAAAGATCACCTGGCGAGGTCACTACAAAGACAACCAGGTGAATACTATTGCCCGATGATACCCATTATAAACAATACAGCATGACAACATCTATACAGTTATCAAACTGACTCCAATGCAATGGCAATTACCTGCCTCAATCACAGGTACAAATGTTATTACTTTGCAAGTAATATGAATGAAAAAAAAATGTGTTCCTTTTGTGCGTGCATGTGTGTGTGTGTGTGTGTGCTTATCTATATATGTGTGTGTGTGTGTGTGTGTGTGTGTGTGTGTGAATGTGTGTGTGTGTCTGTATGTGTGTGTGTGCACATGCATGCATGTTTGTGTCTGTGTGTGTGCATGCGTGTGTGTGTGTGTCTGTACGCGTGTGTATGTGTGTGCGTGCGTGCGTGCATGCGTGTGTGTGTCTGTACGCATGTGTATGTGCGTGCGTGCGTGCGTGCATGCGTGCGTGTCTGTGTGTGTGCATGAGCCTGTGCTGAAATGTGAATTTTGGAGTGGATTGCGTGCAGGGTCTAGGGATTTTCTTTTTGCAGAACGATGAAATAAATAATTAATAGCGCAAATGGACAGGAGCATTAAAAACCTCACCCCCAAACTCCCAGAGTTACACCTGTTCGGTGGCTCTGTCTCAGAGCAACTCAGGACATGACAGGGTGTGGGGGCGGAGTCTCTCAGTGGGACATCACACAACACAGGAATAAGCCTGGGCCCCTTTTCCCAAAAGCATCTTAGACAGTGGTGTAGTAGTGCCTGGAGAAATGGGTGTACTCTAATTTAGCAAAAAAAGTATACTCTATGCCCACTAAGAAACAAGTGGGTATACTGTGCATACCCTCCACTGCACTACTGATCTTAGAGTTAAGATCATCTTAGCGTGTTTTGTGTTTGTGCTTTATTAATTTAATTATTAAAATTATTAAAATTTATTGGCATTATGTAAAACTTCTAATAAAAATAGAGGGATAAAGACCAAAGTGAAAAATGAAAGTAATATAAAAACAAAATAGCCTACGATGATCTTTGCTCTAAGATCCTTTTGGGAAACAGGGGCCCTGAATGGCATGGTATAACTGAAGCCCCAATCTGTTTACTGGAAAAGCGATTCAAGTGTCCGGATCTTAAGACCATGCATTCAAAGAAAGGCCTGAGAGCAGCAACAGACTCAACAATAATCAAAGCTCTCCACTTCCAGGAAACCAAATTCTGTGTGCAAATTGAAGGAGGAAGGACAAACAGTGCAGCGATTGTATCGACACAAATATCAACACTTGGTCTTGCGTGCATCGCACTTTGCATACTGCACAGAGCATACTGCATACTGCACAGAGCGGCGCTGCGCTTGTCCTGTAAAACCGTTCAGTCTTACGACTGCAGGACAAATTTCCCCTTTGGGGACAATGAACGATATCCTACGTCGTTCTAATGATGGAATGGGATATTCAGATGGGATATTCCGTCTTTGACACGAAGCCCATGCACAGATGGACATATCCCAGCGAACACAAAATAGCCTGCTAGTTTCCGCCTCTTTTTTTGTTGTTGAAAAATGAGGAGAGGAGGGGAACAGGGGTGAGCGTTTCACAGAGCAGTCCCGGGGTTCAGCAGCTCTCGGGGGAGGAAGCGAGAGCTCGGGACAGGTCCCCTCTCATCGTTTGCCCGGGGGAGTCTGTGTTTCCCCCTTCCCGTTGGTCTCTGCTGTGGGTCTGTCTATGAAAAAGAACATGCACACTCAGCCAACCTACCCTGTGTAAATGAAGGTTAAATAAAAGAATGTAAATTCCTGAAGCATGTATAATATAGTATGACAGTATTCTATCTATGGTATAAAGGAGGGGGGGGGGGGTTCTGTGGCTACATCAAAAAAAATAAAATAAAAGGAAAATGCTCGGACAGCAGTTTAGGCGAGGCGCGATATGTTCCCGCTACGCGGATAAGAGGGGCCACATAAATAAGCCAGCGGATGGTGACTGCAGGCCGGGGGGCGGGGGAATTGGAAGGACATCGAGGCACTAAGCTGCACCACAGTACAGCACTTCCCTTTTTCATTAAAATCTATAGGCCGTCCGTTCATTTTTATGCATTTAAACCATTAAATATATGAAATAGAGGCTTTGATTGGCAATAACTCCCCAATTAACCTGTACACCTGCGGTGAGGTTTTAGCGTCGGGGGTTTTGAAAGGTCGCCATCAGCACATAACGCCATTTTCACTGACGAAGGCGGCGCGCCAAAACCTTTGAATCTTCGGCTTTAATGAAAAATGCTAAGAGTCTTTTATGGACGGGTGAGCGGTAATAAAACCGCCATTAACGGGGCAAAGACAGTGCATACGCAGCTTTAATGGATGCAGATTGGGGGGAAACGGCGGACGGGGAAGAGTGAAATAGCCACAGATTGACACTTGAGTATTAAGGGGGGATGGAGCTTTTTAGGGTGAAAGGTCCATAGATTTTTGCTGAAGCTGAGGTGTACTTATTTTTTTTGTGTTATATAATTACATAATATATAAATCATGTGGCAACTATGAGGGAGGGGTAGAAGATTTCGGCAGGACTTCACAGGTGTGCGTGCGTACAATGCGTGCGTGGGTGTGCGTGCATGTGTGTGTGTGTGTGTGTGTGAGAGAGAGAGAGAGAGAGAGAGAGTGAGGAGTGAGAAAGTGGGAGACAGAAAAAAAAAAGACAGATGATGAGACAGAGAAAGAGAATAAGTGAGACAGTGAGGGAGAGAGAGAGAGCCAACTGGTTGTAACGCCGAGCGAGCGAGCGAGTTCTGGCAAACCCCCACCAACGACATGTGATCCACACCACTCCGCACGCCAGAGATGCAATCTGGACACCCCCGCGCTGCGAGCACAAACAGTGTTTACATGTCCTCAAATGTGTCACACTCGCGAAAAGTTCAAGCTGTGCGTAAACAGAGAGACACATCTGGACGGGCTGGCGCTCGGAGCGATCCGTGACAGCGCTGGGTAGGGGGGGTGGGGGGAGAGGGGGGGGGGGGGGGGGGGGGGGGCTCAAGTCACGATCCAGGCAGCGGGCCAGAGGGGGGAATGATA
>CM056393.1:62402-113411 GCA_029718625.1 Synaphobranchus kaupii
CCTCTGACAACCTTTTGGCAGCGGCGTGGCAGATGTGCCTGGTCTTTGCCCGGCGCAATCATTAGGGGGATAGAAAATCAAAAGAGAGCAGCGATTGCACAACAGGGGATGCACAAACACACGGAGAGAGAACTCTCGCAGGAACGGGGCGGGGCGTGGTGCTGTGCGTGCCGGGGAGGGGGCGGGGCATGGGGATTGGGGGGGGCTCTATCCAGGCCTGAGATGAGTGCCGGTCCCTCTCATGGTTGTTTGGATAGAGCATGGGTAGGCAACCCTGGTCCTGGAGTGTCAGTCCTGGTTTTTGCTCCATCCAAACCTATAACTACAAAACTGGATTCATTTTAATGAATCAGGTGTAATGAATGCAGGTGACCATGTGCTGGAGGCACTCAACATTTCACCATTCAGAATATTCATGCTCAGGCTTTTAATCGTCCATCAAACTCTTATGATCAAGCGCAGATGGAACAAAAACCAGAAACGGCACCGGCACTCCAGGACCTGGGTTGCCCCCCCCTGGGTAGAGAGTGGGCTGGGCGGGGAGTCTAAGACCAGGTGAGAAGCCACACAAGGAGGTACAGGTAGGTGGAGCTGGGGGGGGGGGGGGGCTGTTCTCTTCCTACCGCTCTGATCAAGACCGTCAGGGGCTTTTGTGGGCACCCAAAACAAGCAAAAAGAGGAGAGGAGGCGGACGGGGCCAGATTTGCAAACAGGACGTGAGCAGTCAGTTAGGGCCGCGGCGCCACTGGCCCGCCGGGACCAGCCCCCCGGGACAGACAGTCACAGGCCAGTTGCCCCGCCCTCTAATCCTCAATTATTTTCGACGCCCGAATTCCACGTGGCACACCCTGGTGGAAGGTCTGGTCTCAAAGGCAGCACAGCTGACCAGAGAATCAGTGGAGATGAGAGATGAGACATGGATGAGAAATGAGACAATTAGTGAGAGATGAGACGTCAGTGAGAGATGAGAGGTTGGTGGCTGTAGGGCAGGAAGCAAGGAGGAGGAAGAGGAAGAAGCTGGACTCGTTTTGGGAGCGGGAGGGTGCCAGATCACGAGTTGGCCTTTTTTGTGCGAAACGAAAAGCAAAACACACCTGCTTGGTCATGGTTGGGCCTGACCGGCCTCCTGCTCCCAAAACGAGTCCACACCCAGTGAGAGAGAAAGAAGACGACGTAGAAGAAGAAGGACTGACGAGAACCTAGAAGTACAATCTCCAACCTACAGCGGATTCATAGTAAGAAAACTCTTAAGCCAAATACTCACTTACATTGCTCCCCATAAAGTCTAAATCATGTGTTTTAAGTCTCTTTTGATTGAGTTCATTATTATTAAAAATAATTTTTAAATAATAAGACTCTTGAAATGGTTCAAATGAACGTGAGGGAATTATTACACCTGAGGAAAGGACAGAGGATCCCCTTCCCCCCCTTCAGGACTGCGGTGCTGTCGGGTCCCCACAGGGACACAGAAATACGACAGGAGAAATTGATCACCGCGTTACAAACTGCATTTGAAAGAGGTGGGAGGGAACAGTGCTGAGTTGCGATTTTTTACGAGAGGGAATGAAAACGTGACCCTGATGCAATGCTGTCCGACCTGCCCCCGCCCCAGCGGAATGAGCGCCCCGAAACGCGCCCCGAAAATGACCAGGACCCCTGGGGCTGCTTCAGACGTGAACGCGGCCCATCGCAGCATATCCAGGGGGTCTCCTGAGGTGGGGTCTACAGAGGGACAAGCTGGCACCGTTTAACCCTTTAAAGTGTAAGACCACAACACAAATATGTGAACATTCTAATGCTGATGTAGCAGTCACTACTGGTAATTGGAAGCAATTGAGATCTAGAACACAGACTTAGAATTAAAAAAAAAAAAAAAAAAAGATTACAAAAAACCTGCTCTTCAAAGGGTTAAAGACATCTGCTTTAGTGGATCATTTAGTGCTTTAGTGGCATCATAACAGTACTGGGATTACCTTGGGGGAGATGCCCGTTGAGTGAGTCAGGACGTGAGTGGTACTGGTGTTTCTGGGACTGCTTAATTCTAGGCAAAACATTGGAAAATGTTTACAATAAAATGCACAAATGTGAGCTGTCACTAGCTTAGAGTGCACGGTCAACCATGTCTTCATTTATTATTGTAATTTTTTTTTTTTTACCATTTTGGAAATTTTGTCATGGAGTAAGTCATGGCTGCCCAACCCTGTTCCTGGAGATCTCCCATCCTGTAGGTTTTCACTCCAACCCCAACAAAGCACACCTCATTCATTGAGCTGCTAATTAGTAGAATCAGGTGTGCCAAATTAGGGTTGAAATGAAAACCTTCTGGATGGTAGATCTCCAGGAACAGGGTTGGGCAGCCCTGGAGTAAGTTCTACTCCTGGAAGCAAAAATATCATTGCTTAAGCACGACTAAGGTCAATATTTACATCAATGAACTCGATCCAGTTTGTACCCTCATTCACACCCTGTTTTTCTACGGTACCCCGTTGTTTTACAGGATTTGATTTCACACAAACAATGTGCACTCACTTCCCCTCAGATATTAGTCTCTTAATTTGCTTTGAGCTGCTCCAGAGGCTAAAGGGTAGCCATTACCCTCTACGCTTCTCTCCACTGCCGTATAACGCGCATGTTGTGAACTAGCTCATCTGATTCAGTTTTCTTCTGCTTGTCCCCACTGGTCAACTGTGATGGATTACATCATTTATTTGCTTGGCAGACTCCACAATCAAACGGTGACAAGGGAGCACCAAGCTCATATACAGACACACACTCTCACACACATTCACACTCACACTCACACACACACACACACACACACACACACACACACACACACACAGATATACATTTGTATATACAGTATAAGCAAAATAGTAACAGCACTGCTCACGGGTACAACTATGGCGTCTCACTCCGGATTCAACCTGCAACCCCCAGATCGCCCTAACCTCACCCTCCATGCAGATTACCTACAGAGAGGATTACCTCGACGGGAGCACCGTTGTCTTCAGCCCAAATAAATCTGCCAACCGATGGGGGAGGAGAGCCCCCCGCCCCCCCCCCCCGGTGGACATGAATCTCCCTGAGTGACGACCTGCCCGGGAGCTACTCCAGCGGCGCGCGCGGAAAGCGCCCGGCGAATGGGAGCGGTGATCGATGCCATCGATCGGCCTTACAGGTGCTTTACAATCGGCCTCCATTGCACCTGATGTCTAAAAAAAGATTTCTAGCTCCATCGCGGCCCAATTAATCTCGCCGTTTGCGTCGTCGTTTTTGTGTCGAGCCGAGCGGCCTGCGGTTCGCGGCGAGAGCGAGGGGAGCGAGCGGCGCGGTCGACGGACGAGGCGCTTGGCGCGTGGTTTTGAGCAAAGGCTCGGGCCCCTGGTGGCTAGTGAGAGAGAGAGAGAGAGAGAGAGAGAGAGAGAGCGCACTGTGGGGTCTGGGTATTTAGCACATGTATGCACTGTATGGGGGATTTTGTACAAAGACAGTGAAACAGATTTGTGTCTGATTTGCACAGGAAGTGAGCACAGGTAAGATTCATGTTATTACGGTTGTGATGATGTCCTAAAGATATAATGTAATAATGTAATGTTTGTGCAGACAGAGCTAATAAATGTGTGCGTGTGCATGTCAGACACCAGACTGTAAGAAAATGTAAAGTCAGGCCAACTTAAAATTATAAGGTAACTTCACGACTTCACAGCTTGTTTAAGTAAAGCCTCGAGCAAAACCAAGCGTTTGAGTTTGGTGAACTTCTGCACCATAGAACTAGCACCAATTTAAAGAAAAAGTGTGAATACTTTCACTTCATAATATTTATGTAATTTGTACTTTGGAGTTGGTCTGGCAGATGTAAAGACCAAATTCAATAAACACAATATTACACATGGGTACAACTAAACATAATCACAAAAGTGGAGCCAACTCAGTTATTTGAGCTTCCAGAACTTTTTTCCCAAGTTGGATTTTTTAGAGTGCAGTGTGACCCCTGCAGTTGGGACAACCGCCCCTCCAATGAAGCAAAGCCCCCACCTATGCAGGAACCCTGCCCCCCTGAGGCCTGCTCTTGTACTGACGGACTTCTCCCCATCACAGCTGTTAACCCTTTGAAGAGTAGGTCTTTTGGAATGTTGTTTTACATTTATAAATCAGTGTTCCAGAACCCAGCAGTGATTGTTACATCAGCATTAGAATGTTCAGTTAAGAACATACTAATCAAATATTTGTGATGTTACACCGTAAGTTAATTTAAATGTGTTTTCCAGAGCAATGACAGCTTTCTCGTGTCGGTACACAAACCAACAGATCACCTTACGTCCGTGCAGGCCACTCGTTTTTTTTTTTTTTTTAACGTTTCATGTTTTGCGCGCATTTCAAAGAGCTCCCCTCCCCATGCGATTTGACTATCAGCAGGAGCGCAACCGCTGCACTTCATGAATCCGGTCACAAGGCACAACGGGGCCTTGGTTTAAATATGCAGTATTAAACCTGACCTTTAAATCCTTCACCCCATGTACACGGTCACAGGAGACCTGGCCTGCCCCCGTCAGTGGTCAGTGAAAGTCTCGTGAAGTTGATTTATAGGCCTTTCTGTAGAGACACGGGCACTTTCTTTGCCATTTGGCAGATGCTCTTATCCCAAAGCAACCTGGACAGATTACGGTTTTACATACAGCTGGATATTTTACAGAAGCAGTGGAGGTTAGCCTCCTCGCTCACCATGGCTACGACAGGGGTGTTAACAGCTGGGAATCGAACCCACAACCTTTGGGTCGTAAGCCCAGTTCACCGAGCATTTACGGCACACTCCCGCTGTCACGACGATGCTTTGCAGGAAAATAGTAAAACCAGGAAAGGCTGGGTCTCAACCCCCAAAATATGAGCAAGCGGGAGGAAGCGAGCTTGGGGGTAAGCCCGTGCTCTGCTGGCCTCATCAGTTTCAGTTGAATACGGCACAGGTGCGTATGCCAGGTGCGTATGCCATAAAACTGAACACCCAGCTGCATTTCACATTTATACATTTTTTAACATTGACATTACATTACAGGCATTTAGCAGACGCTCTTATCCAGAGCGACTTACACAACTTTTTTTGTTGTATATTATCCATTTATACAGCTGGATATATACTGAAGTGATTCAGGTTAAGTATCTTTAGCTCAAGGGTACAACGGCAGTGTCCTACCTGGAAATCAAACCTGCAACCTTTCGGTTACAAGGCCAGTTCCTTACCCATTATACTACACTGCCGTCTTTAACACATCAAACAGTTTCTACCCGGGTTTTATGACAGTTGAGGCTCATCTTCACATTTTCAACTATCCATTCCAATCTGCACCATCACATTATAATAACTGCTTTCAGTATATCCAGAGCCATTTATAATACAGTAAAAATAAATTAGATCTGGAAGAATGGTCGCATTTTCATTCTACGTTTTGACAACCCCCCCCCCCCCCCCCATCCTATGACCTTTCACCCTTGACCTCTGATCCTCACACCCTGGCTATGACTCACTCACAGTCGTCCACGCCCACACATCTTCCTGTCATTTCTCACATCAATCAAACCAAAATAACCAAGAGTCTCCAAACCTCAGTCACGTAGCAGGTTTGATTTTGGGGGCGTGTTTTCGCTGGTTACAGATGGATACCGTCCCATCTTTGGTACGACTCACAAACGCAGAGTGACAGGAGATGGAGATGGAGATGGAGATGGAGATGGGCGGGGGGGGGGGGGGGGGGGGGGGGGGGGGTCACATGACCACAGCAGGGGTGATAAGATAAACATCACAGACTACAATAAAATGCAACCTTAAAATACGAAGACGGAGAGTACCTGATTATGTGAAAGGCATGGTACACAGAAAATATCTAATTTCCTGGCCCCCCAACTAACCCCTTAGGAGTTGGGGCTACACCCCTAAATACTAATCCTAGATCATTTTCAAATGACGACTAGGGCTATCATAATGCTTAGAGAGTTTAGTTGTCGTGGGAACAAAGAACCCGCGATGGAAGGGGAAAAGGTCCTGTCACCCGCTATCAGCCGCAAACATTTATACCAAAAGTCCGACATTTTCTTTTGGAATCATTTAATTTTATTGAAACACTACTAAACACAGATTCTGGACTGATGTAGTTCATTTCTGCCCGGTGTTCGGACCACTGTAAGAGATTTCACGGATTACCCCCCCCCCCCTACATTAGCGGTATTTAGTGCAGCGCCCTTAAGAAAATGACCAGGGCCCTGTTTTGCTTACGTCGTATAAATTCTCCTGCCGATTTCCTCTTTATACGGGTCATTATTCATGGCCTGAGAAAGGCACACACTCACGGAGGAGAGAGAGGAAGAGAGAGGAAGAGAGAGCAAGGGAAAAAGAGGGAGAGAGAGGAAGAGAGAGCAAGGAAAAAAGAGGGAGAGAGATGCAAAGAGAAGGGGAGGGAGAGCAAGGAAGAAAGAGGGAGAGAGAGAGGGGGAGAGGGAGAGAGATGCAAAAAGAAGGAGAGAGTAAGTGAGAGGGAGGGAGAGCAAGGAAGAAAGAGAGAGAGGGAGATCGAGCGAGGGAGAGAGAGAGCCAAAGATAAGGGGAGAGTAAGAGAGAGGAGGGAGAGTGAGGGAGAGAAGGGGGAGAGAGGGAGAGAAGAGGGAGAGCAAGGAAGAAAGAGGGAGGAAGAGAGAGAGGGAGAGGGTGAAGAGGGAGTGACAGGAAGAGAGAGAAGGAGAGAGGGAGTCTACTCCATATTACAGCAGTAAATTTAATGCAGCGGTGACTGTGTGCTCATTTGATGGCAGCTCTCCAGAAATGCACATCTGATTATTCTGTACAGGGTGGCAGCAGCACGCAGCCCCCCGTCCCCCGTCCCCCGTCCCCCGTCCCCTGTTTTCGCGAAAGAGCTCGGGGGCGTCCGTGTGCGACGGCGAGGCGGTTCTGAGGGGGGGAGACGGGGTACACGAGCGAGAAAAACGCATTAAAACGCCGGCGTTTTCTCCAGAGCGAGCTAGCTCACGACGGCCCTACCCCCGTGCGGTAGAGTGAGCGATGACTTCCAGATATCCCCGGGCCAGTACGGACGGGAAAACACCATCTAACCCAGCCCCCATCGCTCCTCCCAACCCCGCAGCCCCCCGCCCCACCCCCTCCCGGGTTTCCGCCGCTCTGCTCTCCGTGCGCCAATCCTCACATTTACCGCTGGTGACGATCTGCACGGCCCTGTATACCGCAGTCCCTGTGTAACCTTCATTAGACAATCAAAGCGCTGCCGGTGCCTGTAGTGTTAATGACAGCACTGACTCCACACAGCAGTAAGCATGAAAAGATCTCCCTCATCTCTGGGGAAAGGGGGGGGGGGGGGGGGTATTGCTCCATGTTTCGGCTCAGAAGAGCCTCCATGGGGTGGGGCTGGGGGGAGAAAAAAAAAAAAAAAGAAAGGAGATTCATGTCTTGTTCCAGATGAGAGAGTAAGGTGGGGAGCCCCCGAACGTGATTGGCCGTCCCCGTGGAAAGTGCAGCCGATTGGTCGCCCTTCTCGAGGCAGCAGTGAACCACGACTGTGTTTAAATGGGTGTGAAACAGCTGCCTCTGCAACACTGCCATAGTGCAGCTACGGTGTGCACACAGGCCACTGCGTTACAGCACTGCTGTACATGCGCACGGCACAGCTATGCTGCAGACACACGCAGCACAGCAACAGAGCACAGGCACACCGGAATACTGCAATACGGTATGTACACACACAGCATAGCAACAGTGTGGCTACACACACAGCGTAGCAACACTGCGACTATGCACACAGCATAGCAACACTGCAACTACACACAGCGTAGCAACACTGCAACTACACACACAGCATAGCAACACTGCAGCTACACACAGCATAGAAACACTGTGACTACACACACAGCATAGCAACACTGCGACTACACACAGCGTAGCAACACTGCAACTACACACACAGCATAACAACACTGCGACTACACACACAGTGTAGCAACACTGCGACTACACACACAGCATAGCAACACTGCGACTACACACACATCATAGCAACACTGACTACACACACAGCATAGCAACACTGTGACTACACACACAGCATAGCAACACTGCGGCTAGACACACAGCATAGCAACACTGCGACTACACACACAGCATAGCAACACTGACTACACAGTGTAGCAACACTGCGACTACACACAGAGCGTAGCAACACTGACTACACACACAGTGTAGCAACACTGCGATTACACACACAGCATAGCAACACTGCGACTACACACAGCGTAGCAACACTGCGACTACACACACAACATAGCTACACTGCGACTACACACACAGCGTAGCAACACTGCAACTACACACAATGCAACTACAGACAACAGTACAGCAACACTGCAATTACAAACAGAGCACTACAATATACTGCAACTAAACGAGATAACTATATACGGCTCATACATAACAGCGTAGCAACACTGCAACTACAGACAGCAGTATCTACACAGAAACAGATATAGTTTTTTATACTGGTTACACAGACAGCAAAGAAACACACAAACTGCTGCTTTACATGCACACACACACACACACACACACACACACACACACACACACACACACAGCAATACTGTCGCTGCACTCTCACAATCAGCAAATACAATAAGCACACAGCGATATAAGTGTACACCTCTGCTACACTGCGATATTGTGGCACCATTAACACAGATGTACACTCCACTACTGCACAAACAGCCACTACTACACCTCTACAACAAACACTACTGCCGTGTCACGTAAGGAGGGCTATTTTTCCTCATTCTGTTTTTGGGAATGAGGAAGATCGGTGTTCCCACAAACAAGCTGCAAAACACCACCAATGTTTTACTTCCAAATAAAATCAACCTGCCATCAGACGGACTACTGCATGCACAATCAAAAACTACAACAAGCAACGAACTGTTACCATCATCTTTTACAAGTAAGTTCTGATCACAGTAGAATGTCTGTGACAAACACCAGGGCACCCAAGTTAACAACACACAGGAGAGAGAATCTTATGTTATGAGCTCAACAAAAGAAATAAGCTATTTTTGATATTTTCTTGGCTTTTTTTCCTGTTTTCTTTTACTGAGAAGAAAATGGGAAGCTCTTCCAAGTGACCGCCCTTGTTCAATAAAAACTGTGCGAGCCTTGAGCCAATAAATCAATAGAATGTTCTCAGCCTCGGTGTGAGGCTTTAAGTTTTGAGTTCTTTTCCTTTGCTTGTCAAAATGGCTGAAGAATCAGCCAATGACGTGAGTAATGACGGTGGTTCTTGTGTCACGTAGGCCCGCTGGACCCTGTACGGCACCGTTGCTCAGTTGAGTCAATTTACCTTTCGCAAGAGTAGAACGTGTTCTTTTCTTTCTCTAGCTGGCAGAGTTTATCTAATTTTTTTGCCTTTTTGCCAACATTTTTCATTAACTTGATTATTTATGTTTTCTCAGGGAACATTTACCTACAATTATTTCCCTCCCCTGCAGCTAAACCACCGCGCATACGCCCCGTCTTGTCGAGGTTCCGCAGTTTCCACGACTCTGAAAAGGTGCGGCGGGTTAACAAAAAAGAAGACAGCCCCCCCCTTCCGCAGAAAATCATACAGACAGACAGAACTCTACACAACGTCCTTTTGTCTTTATACAAACATCACCCTGGCGATTGCACATACAGAAGACAGCAGCCAAGGGCAAGACTTCACAGAGATCTACACCTAGAGGCGTGATGTAACTCAACACCTTCACCTTGGTCGGAGTCTGCCTGCCATTCACAGCGAAACGCCTTCTGTTTCCAATCCGCTGAAAGCAGGCATTGTGTACTCTTCCCCGCCCCCCCCACCTCCCATCTCTCCACCTCCCCTCTCAGGTGTAATGTTGCTCTTTTCTGTAAGGTGCTCTAAATCTATTGCAATCTACAAACAAGCTCAGTATGATGTTAGGTGAGCACAGAGCGCATACCTTATTCTGATAGCAGAGAATGACATCAACACTCAACACTGGATACATGATCAATACGCTCTCTCTCTCTCCACTCTAGGACCTACCAACTATCCCCTCACACCTGGACAGGAAGGAAGAGACCCCCCCCCCCCCCCCCAAAAAAAAAAAACAGGCTTTTACGTATGACCCACATTGGACTGAGACTACTGCAAGATTCCCATAAGTCCACAGAGGAACCTCCACAGTCCAGAGGGGAAGCAGCAGTACTGCGTAATAACCCACTTCACACCGGGACAGCAGCGTGTCTGCGCTCCCCCCCTTCTCCCCGAAACAGAGCCGTGACACTCACTGCTCTGGACGTTGACAGTGCTCGTGGAGTTGTCCCTCCCGTGCATGTTCTCGGCCACGCACGTGTAATTCCCAGAATCCTCGAGTCGCACTCTGTTGATCTGGATCCTGGAGTTTTTCCTGGGGAGAGAGAGAGAGAGAGAGAGAGAGAGAGAAAGAGAGAGAGAGAAAGAGAGAGACGGGGGTGTCACATGAGCCCGTGGCTGAACCGAGGTCCCGCCATGCGGGCGTCCCGCCGTCTTTCGCCTTAGTCATCGTCCTCTGAGTTTCGCTCCATCGTCATTTTGGGTCTCGTCTTTTGCCTGCTGTCCAATTAGACTCCTTCAATACCCTTGGAATATGGAATACACTGCTATACACTACTGTAAATGTGTGGACTTTTTTTTTTTTTGGGGGGGGGGGGGGGGGTAATGATTAATAGACTTCACAGCTCTGTATATAAAGACTTTGCAATATCTAAAAGTGGAAACATTAGCATGTTTGCCATAGACTGTGAAATGTTGCAGTATCTTGATAGGTTACCTAGTTTACATTTTTACATGTTAGGTATTTAGCAGACACTCTAATCCATAGCACTTGCATTCTTTTTACAGACAGTACACTTATACATTTACTGAGGTAAATCTGAACAGGTTAAGTACTTTGCTGAAAGGTACAATGGAGAGTTGAACCAACAAACTCAGAGCTGCACCTCCATTTCCCTTACTATCATATTATGTTTCAGAACATACAATTTCTGCCAGGGTATTTCTACAGTGATTTTTTAAAAACACTTAATCATATTATTACATTTAAAACAGTGTTAAACTAGTTTCAACCTCCTTTACTATGAGGAACGCAATAAAGGTAATTTACCACCACCGAAAGGTCCAATACATTTCTTTTTGCTCCAGAAACTGAGTTCCGTTACAATACATCAAAGAATTGGATTTTGATTACATAAAATTCCCCATGCAACTCCAGCTCCCCAAACCCATTAGACCACACACAACTCCTGCTAACCACAGTATATATGATATATACTGTATATATACATTATATCAACATAATATATGAGCAAAAAGTCCCAGTGACAGCTGCTTCATAAGTACTGCCAACTCTCATAGTCACTTTCATGTCGGCTGAGCTACATCATTCAGTCAGTGAGTCAGTCAGTCAGTGAGTCAGTCAGTCAGTTAGTGAGTAATTTTTTTCCCATTCCCCTTAACAGGTTGATTATTTTCAAAGTACAACATTGGCACAGCATTGATACAATGTTGCCACAACATTAACACAGGAATGTGCAGAAATTAGGATGTGGAGTGGCACAGCACCATCAGTCCTTCAGCACCCTAATACCTGCCAAAGGTCTGAACGGTTATGGAAACTGTGGAGAGAAAAAAAAGTCTCCCACTTACTTGCTGCTTTTTATTTTGATCGCTTTGCTCTTTTTGAACTCACTGCCATCTCTGTACCACTTGTATTCAGGAGTGGGTTTCCCAGAAGCTTCACATTTCAGTAAGAGCTTGTTCCCCTCCACCACAGACTGGTTCTTCAGCTGTTTTATCTTTGGGGCAGTAGCTGGAGGGAAGAGAGAGGGAGAGGCAGAAAGTAAGAAAGAGGAGAGAGAAGGCTGATTAACATCCAAGTTCAATGAAAATGCAATGCCCTCAGCTTCGAGTAAGAAATATAAGCATGCGTACTTTATTTCCACTGGAAAATGTAATTAAAAACTGTTCATAAACAAACTGCATGTGTGTTTAAAACACGTTAGGCTTTCTTCCTCCTTTCGCTCGCCTGTTTGCAACCTCTGCTGTGAATTTGGGAGAGAACAGACAGGCGTGTGCTCTTCTCCGCACGTCATGTCAACCGCTTATCACGCCAAGACTTCAGCACTTCATGGGGGTGGGGGTGGGGGGTACTGGTGCATGATGGGACGCTATTACTGAAACCCTGGCGGAGGGTAAAGCGACGCGCGGGGGCGGGGCCGCCGGCCACAGTCGGCGCTGGGACGGTCTTGATTCGAAACCAGGCTGCGGGGCCCATCCATGCCCCCGGGAACAGTGGCTGAACAGGACCAACCACCACCTTGCAGTCCAAAGTGGACGCCATTTTGCGCAAATTCGTCACCCTGGGGGTGGAGACGGGGCAGAAGGCAGACGGCAGCAACACTACGAGCGCCGAACCAAAATAAAAAGTAGCCGGCCGCTCCTCCATGCCCAGGTACCCTACCTGCGTCTACATATAACTCCTACACTCACGGGAGGCCGACCGGCAGTAAACAAACATCAAGGTGTTTTCTGCGAACGCCCTTTCCGCCGCAAATTCCCAGCAGTCTTTGTTAGGGCCGGGGCGAGGTCTCAAGCCGCACGCACCTCAGAGCGACTGCTCCGTCTCCTGACCTTTCCACGACGCACACCCGCCAATTAGCGCTCGACAGGCTTCCCCTCCCATCAGCTCTCCTGGCTTCATCTGGCTAATTCTGGGGCTCACTGTAAGCAAAGTCGCGGTGTACCGCGTAGGGCTAATTGTCAACAGCCATCGCATTTAACACGCTCCACAAACGGTGTAATTTTCCAGGTACGTGGAGCGGGTAAGCTCACACCAAAGCCTGGATTTAAACCTAACCGCAATGCGCTTTTGTGCATCAGAAAAAAAACCTTGTTTGATTAATTTGGGAGAACGTTACATTTCCGTCACCCTCAACAACAGCTAATTCACTCCTTTTCACAATCATCAAAGCATGCGTGTTGTTCAAGTGCTTAAATTATGTAAACGCTCGTCACTGAGCGTGGAGAACACTGGTTTGATCAAATATAGTCCGGGTCTCGCGACACGCAAATTCCATGGTGATCACAGGCGTTTGGCCTGCCGTGCCGAGTAACCCAGCTCTCCTGAGGGTCACCAGAGGTCATGCCACCTAACCAGGATCTCACAGACACAATAACACCATTCAACTGCACACCATTTTATTTACTTCATGCATTCTATCAGTTTGTTGTTGTTTTTTAGAGCGTGCCCTTTACCCAGAGAGAATTAGATATCTTATATTTTATTATGTTTTTCCCTTTATATTTACAGCTGGGAGTTTTAGCCAGGATTTCCTGGGATTAAGTACATTTTGCTCAAGGGTAGAAAAGTGGCACCCCACCCCGTGCGTACACACCCACTGCTCTAAACGGCACACCACAGGGCCGCCCGCCCGCCTCGAGACAGAAAAAAATATGAGGGCACGTTGAAAATTTTTTAAATTTCAAACGCCAGTCCGCTGGTTCAAACGCAACTGTTGCGTCTTACGCAAATGAGTCACTGAGCTGCAGCGGTCCGCTACGTCCTGTAATCGTGAAAATGCCTTTGAAGTAAAGCCTTCTGGGAAAGGGGTGGGATTTCTGGCGTAGAAATTAGCCCTTTTTGAACGGACGGGTCCATTACAGGATTGTCGCTGGCCTGTCATTTGCGGACGCATGTCTCAGAAAAGCAGATGATGTAAAGAACAGAAGAACTTTGTGTTTCCAGCACGATTTTCCAACCCCGCACGCCATCGAATGTGACCAATCAGGGAAAGGCACCATCACTGAACTCATTCCCAGGCCTTCAGGAAGCAACAATTTCACATATCGCTTACTCTGCCCAAACTAGCTATAGCTCAGCTTCACCCATGGCCCCTGCTCCATGTGTTCCTTTAAAGACATACTGAACTTTGTTAGAGAATAATATTGTATAGTTACCTGGCCCCGATATGAGTCGTAATATTCACGCTCATCTTCATGACTTGCTCCAGTGGTCAGTAACTGGCCAACGGAGAATGACGTTTTTTCTCTCTCCATTCACTCACATTGCATGGCGAAACAGGTCTCAAAAGCACACTTTTATCAGGGCCAGGTAGCTATACAATATTATGTTCTAACGAAGTTCAGCATGCCTTTAAGCAAACAGAAATAACTGCCTTTGATAAATAAGTACATTTTGCATGAAGGAATAATTTCAGAAATTTTACTGCAATTTATTTGAGCGACTCTACACTGCCTAAAATTAAGGAATTGCTGCAGATATAAAGATATCACTACATTAGCATTATCACTGTATATTATGGCCAGAGGACGTAAGCAAATAAGGTCATGCATTTTGTCTAGATGAAAAAGTTGAAGTCATTTTAAAGGCGAATATTGTTTTTACAAATGCGTCTTTTTAAAAGACATAGCAGCATACATGCTGAATAAACAATATGAACGCATTGAACAATACCTGGAATTCAGACAATAAGCTAGTGTCTCGGCTTACAGGTCTCATCAGGTAATGCTACAGAATGCTGTGCAATCGGCAGCTTCCCAAACTCCGGGACTGTTTTTGTGCCTCTACAGAGACGTCTTTCCCCCTTATGATTTAGCAGAACGACAGCCTTACAGTAATATTTATGGAATGTATCAGTACAAAATTTCAAAAGCATAAAGACCAAAATAAGATATTTCTCCTCAGCATATTGATCTCAATGAAAAATACAACCTTTAGATTTTGGGTTCAGTTATTCCTTTTTTATTTTTTTATTTTTTAAACCTGAACGACTTTTTCCCCAAGCGGGTATAGAGATGAACTAAAGCAGGTTTGTGGAAAAAAAAAGGGTGATGTCTGTGCGATACAATACACTTACAGGGAGGTTGCTCACCAGTGTTCATCTCCTGCATGAACGTTTACACCTCAAAGGTGCTCTTCAAATCAACATTCCTATTATGCTGCTTGAGTGTGTGTGCATGTGTGTGTGTGTGTGTGTGCGCGCACCACCTCTTTCCCCACACACACACAAGCTTACATTTTCAGATACACACATATCATATTCTTTCACATTCCATACTGCTGTCTTTCACACACCCCACAGTCTCTTGCATACAAAGATCTTAGTACATTTTCTCTCTTTAACCTGCTCCAACACATACGCGCGCACACACACACGCCCGCGAGCGCACACACACGCACACACAAATGGGAAACGCAAAGAAAAAAAAAATCACACACAGGTAATGACTTAAATTGAAATCCTAGACACAGATGTGCCATCTTAACTGATCTGACCCACTAAGGGCTGGCGCTTCCAGCAGTTCCCAGACCACCCCCACCAGCACCTTCCTCGCCCGCTTCAGGAGGTGAGTTTGAAGTCTTCCCACATCACAGCTGCAAAACGCTTCCTGTGCTTATCGTCATCTCCTAAGCCTTTCATTCTGCCTTTAAAGAACTCAGCGACGGGCTGACAGGCGGGCGAAGACGACGCAACGATGCAGGAGGGTGTCAGAAGATATGAACATACGTTTGCGACGCAAAGTAAACATCTTCTGCACTTTACATTCCCTTCAACAAACACTGGGAGCAAACCTTCCCAGGCCACAAGTGTGTTGGTTCAATAATGTTAATGTACATGTTCCCGATAGCATGACTTAGTGCGGCACAACTTAAAAGGCTATTGTTTATATTAAAGAAGCCTGTGAACAGTGTCGGCCCAACGTTTTTATTGTTGTATGGCCCTTCTCCTGCTGAGTTTACAGCTGACACAGGGTAGTGGGCTGTGTGCACTCCACGGTACAGCAAATAAAGGCGCTATATGCTTCAAACCAACCGCTGTTCGCAACATCGGATACAGTTGGAAAGATCCTTTTTTCTGACAGTCAGATTGGGGGGGGGACCATTTTCCACAGCGATTGGCCAGGTGTGCAATGGGCAGAGTTTCAGGTGGTCTGAAAATTCTGCTCATTCATCACACAACTACTTCCGCCACTGGGTTGACTAGTGCTCACAGCTTGCAATGAATAAGACCAAAATGCCATTGGTCAAAGTGGAGTGAGACTATCTGTAGCCACTGTCTTTAGGTTTTCAGAGATAAGCAAGTGTTTGTGTAACAGTGATAAAAGCAGTGAGTGTTTGTGTAACAGAGTTCAGTGCAGTGAGTGTTTGTGTAACAGTGTTAAGAGCAGTGAGTGTTTGTGTAACAGTGTTCAGTGCAGTGAGTGTTTGCGTAACAGTGTTAAGAGCAGTGAGTGTTTGTGTAACAGTGTTGAGTGCAGTGAGTGTTTGCGTAACAGTGTTAAGAGCAGTGAGTGTTTGTGTAACAGTGTTGAGTGCAGTGAGTGTTTGTGTAACAGTGTTCAGGGTGCAGTGAGTGTTTGTGTAACAGTGTTCAGGGTGCAGTGAGTGTTTGTGTAACAGTGTTGAGTGCAGTGAGTGTTTGTGTAACAGTGTTCAGGGTGCAGTGAGTGTTTGTGTAACAGTGTTCAGGGTGCAGTGAGTGTTTGTGTAACAGTGTTCAGGGTGCAGTGAGTGTTTCTGTAACAGTGTTGAGTGCAGTGAGTGTTTCTGTAACAGTGTTCAGGGTGCAGTGAGTGTTTGTGTAAGAGTGTTGAGTGCAGTGAGTGTTTGTGTAACAGTGTTCAGGGTGCAGTGAGTGTTTGTGTAACAGTGTTCAGGGTGGAGTGAGTGTTTGTGTAACAGTGTTGAGTGCAGTGAGTGTTTGTGTAACAGTGTTCAGGGTGCAGTGAGTGTTTGTGTAACAGTGTTGAGTGTAGTGAGTGTTTGTGTAACAGTGTTGAGTGCAGTGAGCGTTTGTGTAACAGTGTTCAGGGTGCAGTGAGTGTTTGTGTAACAGTGTTCAGGGTGCAGTGAGTGTTTGTGTAACAGTGTTCAGGGTGCAGTGAGTGTTTGTGTAACAGTGTTGAGTGCAGTGAGTGTTTCTGTAACAGTGTTCAGGGTGCAGTGAGTGTTTGTGTAACAGTGTTCAGGGTGGAGTGAGTGTTTGTGTAACAGTGTTGAGTGCAGTGAGTGTGTGTAACAGTGTTCAGGGTGCAGTGAGTGTTTGTGTAACAGTGTTGAGTGCAGTGAGTGTTTGTGTAACAGTGTTCAGGGTGCAGTGAGTGTTTGTGTAACAGTGTTGAGTGCAGTGAGTGTTTGTGTAACAGTGTTCAGGGTGCAGTGAGTGTTTGTGTAACAGTGTTCAGTGCAGTGAGTGTTTGTGTAACAGTGTTCAGTGCTGTGAGTGTTTGTGTAACAGTGTTGAGTGCAGTGAGTGTTTGTGTAACAGTGTTGAGTGCAGTGAGTGTTTGTGTAACAGTGTTCAGGGTGCAGTGATTGTTTGTGTAACAGTGTTGAGTGCAGTGAGTGTTTGTGTAACAGTGTTCAGGGTGCAGTGAGTGTTTGTGTAACAGTGTTGAGTGCAGTGAGTGTTTGTGTAACAGTGTTGAGTGCAGTGAGTGTTTGTGTAACAGTGTTCAGGGTGCAGTGAGTTTGTGTAACAGTGTTGAGTGCAGTGAGTGTTTGTGTAACAGTGTTCAGGGTGCAGTGAGTTTGTGTAACAGTGTTGAGTGCAGTGAGTGTTTGTGTAACAGTGTTCAGGGTGCAGTGACTGTTTGTGTAACTTGTGTGACAGTGTTCAGTGTGTATTGACTGTTTGTGTAACAGAGTGAGAGATTATGTGTATCTGCTTTCTAAATGGTTGTGGTATGTCGTGACCTGGCATACTTTGAAAGGTATGAAGAAATCGTAAAAAAAAAAAAAATTTTAAAGCCACACAAAGCCCACATCTTTGTCTGGCGTAACTGTCATAATATTACTTTATGATAAAATCTGACATAATTTATAGAAACATATCTTGTACGAGGCAAAAAAAACAAGGGGTTTCAGCTTTTTGCACAGACACAGAAGCATCTCATGCTCACAATGGCATCCAGTCATAACCTGCGGTGCGCTAATACACGTTCCCACGTCAACTCGCCCGCCAACGCCGATTCAGTACCTCAGTATCTCCCGGGGAAATCAGCATTCTGCCGTTTTTCATTTTCCCATAGGTATTTCCTGAATGGTGGCTATTGGCTGCTTGCTATCCATGTGACCTTTGAGCATCAGGCTCAATTTCCCCCATTGTCTTTGTCCGCGACCTCGCCAGGGGCCGGAGCACCAAGAGAGGAGCCCCCATGAGGGACAGAGCTACCATGAGCCGTCAATCATTGACTCACTGACAACTGACATGAGTGCAATTTTTACTTCCATTTTGCAATTTCCTTGGCATATACATTCCTGGAAGGCCAAGTAGCTGTCATGCAATGTTGTTTTAAAGTGTCAACTTTATAAATGTGAATGTGAGTGAAATAAATAAACACTCCAGGTATTTTAAATAGACTATATTTATTCAGTTTTCTGCAACTGTTGCAGAAAAATGTTCTTGCAATTCAGGCTGATCACGTAACGACGCACACATTCATGGATGTCCTTACACAAAATGCAATGCGCCTTTTTTTTTAAAACCTGAGAATTGGTGGGACCCATTCTGAAATGTGTTTTTTTTGCTCAATTTTCCTTCTGTTTCCCTGTGCAGCGTCTTTGTGACAGTTCTCTGTAAAAAGCGCTATACAAATAAAATTGAATTGAATTGAATTAGCTCTCAAAATACTCACATAGCTCTCATAATAATGATTATTAAAATTATTATGACTTTATATAGGCTACTTATATAGATATGTACATATATCACACAGCTTATCTACTGTATGTATAATACATCAGCTGTGTGAGTTTGTATTGTGAGGACAGGTGACCACAAAAAAAATATGTGTGTTGGCACAACAAACAGTAGCGATAATAATAGCAATAAAATCCCGGCTCTTAATGCTGTTTTTTGATGAATGCAGCTAATTCTAGACAATAGAAAATCTAAGCATTTAAATGTTCTCCCCCTCAAAGCTAAAATACTGCGACTACCTAATACTATTGCCTGTTATTTGCTGGCCCTGGCACCACCACGCATATGTAGGAATGGAATGGAATTATGCGTACGTAATGAGTGGCCATTTCTGATACTGCGCATAAAACATATGGTGATTAAAAATACATTAATAACAATTATGGGAGACATTATCGTTCACAAATATCTGGTCCTTCATGTTGCCATACCTGCCAGGAAATTAGTGTGTTACCTAATCCTAGGAGGCTGTGGACTGATTGAGGAGTTTGGGGTCAAGTTTCAGGTAAAATAAGGTCAGTAAATGTAAGGGTTTTGGGGAAACTCAGAGGGCATGGAAGACATGGGATTGGTTCATAAAGCAAATGCATTATCTTTGAAATAATATTATTGGAATAATGCAATTGTTATTGATAATATTACTTGGAACCTTAATAACAACACGTAATAAATACGAACTAACATAATATAATATGCTGACAGAATAATATTTACAATACTAGCCTAATAATAATAATAATAACCATCGTCACCATCTTCATCATCAAGTTTATACCAGCTACTGAGCACATCTGTCGCTATTCACCATGACATCATACTTAATATCTAACGTATATCACTCTATAGAAATACAATACATTTTTAAAAAGAATGAGAGTATAGCATGTGGCCCAGAACAAAGGTGAATCTGCTAAATTAGGCACATTTATGAGATTCTCTCTTTTCTGAAAGGGACAAAGAGCCCTGACAGCTGCTGCAGTCATGCTGGCGGGAGCTTATTCCAGACGCAAGGATCTGAAGACAAGTTAACATGTGCGAGGAAGAGAAAAAAGACAAGACGGTGATATCTGAGGTGTGGAGCGAGCACAGGGCTCTTACAGCGAACAAAAAAACGTCCCCGTTTCTCCTCAGAAACCCCACAAATTGCACTTCATCCTAAATCTGATTTAATCCAGACTAACAAATGCTAAGACGCACAATAAAGCAAACAGAAACTGTTTTTTTGTTTTTTTTTAATGCGACGCTGTTTGGCGAAGATTTCCTGATTCTGAATGCCAAACAAAGGGAGAAGCCTGAATAGCGTTTCTGATTGCGCGGTTTGTGCGGTGGAGGAGAATCGTGTCGAGGAAACGCTCGGAAGGTAAGGCGCTGAGAAGCGCACTGGAAGTGAATGGGACCCAGGAAGCAGGCGCACGAGCTCGAACAAACGGCAAAAAAAACTAGAGACAAATTTGAAAGAAAATGCTAAATGAATTATATGTGCACACACGGAAGGGTCTGAAGGAACGCTTATGTTTCATAAGTGAGGTCTCAACATATTATAGACGGCTGAAAATGATTGCTTTTGCAGCCAATGTCTATATCCTGAGTACTCCGTTCCGTTACTATGGGAAACCATGCATAACCTTTTAACTGGTACACTCTCTCATGTAAAATAAATGTTAGCTTAGCTGTATAACACATTGATTTTGTTAATGAGAACACCTTCAAACTGCCTCTTCCGCTCCAGGTTATTTTACTGCGATCTGCTCTGCGAGTTTTCATAAACCCTGATAATCCTACTGGATACTCCAAATGTTTGGAATTCTGTATTTTCCCAAAATCTTTTCACGACAGATTTACTTATTTCTGCCGCACTCAATAAACGGCACCCTGATCATTTAGATCATGTGCATCTAAATATTGGCCATCGGTATACAAATGGGGGTGGGGTGGGGGGGGGGGGCATCAATCTAAACTGCAAAGAGATGGAGAGCAGTGATCAAACTGAGCATGCGTGATGCACTGTTTCTTTAGAGCTGTTCCAGAACTTTCACATTGAAAACCACAGAGGAAGAGAGTGAGAAATCTCCAGCACCACCTCACAGGTGAGTCATTGTTCCCATTAAATACCAAATCCGTTCATCACAAAGGTTTTGAGCCTCTGACTAAGTTCACCGCAGAAAGACAAAAAGACAGATAAGGGAGCAGAGACTGATCCCATCATCACCAGGGGGGGTGACACTCACTCATAAAGCATGTAAATAATCTGGCAAATTGTGTTGCTATAGCCATAAATCCATCTTATTCATAAATCAACCGATTCCCATCTTACTCATAAATCACCTGACACTGCGGTGGAATTCCATGCCCTCTGGCGCTCATGCGGCTCTCATGGTTTCCCCTCTGGGGTTTTTTTTTTTTTTGCTTGTTTGTTTGTTTGTTTTATTTATATTTTCTGATCCATGTTACACATACTGGCTTTAAAATAAACGGGAAGGCTCATCCAATTCACTTGACTGCTGTAAGGTGACACCCCTTCTGTCATTCAGATACGAGTTATTATTATTACCATTGCTGTTATTAAACCATTTCAGTAAATCCAGAGAAACGTTCATATTTGTGTCTGTAGAACTCAATCAACCAAGCCAAGAGACTTGCAGTGAACCTTTCTGTGCGTGGTAAATCAAACTGCGTTTCACCTTTCAAATACTTCAGTTTTTTTTTTTTTTTTGTTTGTTTGTTTTTTGTTTTTTTTTCCCTTCCGGAAAAGTAACTGTATGCCACATCTTTTCAGCCTTTTGCCTCGGTGCCATTCAAGATCAAACCGGATCGAATGAACGGGACGATTCTAAGGACGTGGTCGAGACAATAAAAATAGAAAAGAAACTTCAAGCACGGCATGCGGTGTTGATTCTGCTCGTTTCCGTCCCCAGAGAAGCCGAGGAAGACTCTTCTCATGTTTTCACCGTCAGACAAAGCAGCCAGATTAGGATCATGCAAAGACTGACTGGCCGCCTTTGTTGTGAGGACCGGTCTCCAGATGGGCTGATCAGAAGGAGACCAAAACGCTCCTCAGATGCATCTTTTTTTTTTGGCTCTCTGGTGGAACATCGCCACACAAACCCGCACGCACGCAGATTTAACAACAAAGAGCCAAACACCGCAATATGTTAGATTTTTTTGTTTTGTGATGAACTTGAGCACAATCAAACCAAGAAAAGAGCGTGATTTTCCCTTCAGCGCCAGGGTTATATTACTTATTATTTATATGAAGTGCCGTTATATTCACCACTGGGTTATATTACTTATTATTTATATGAAGTGGCGTTATATTCACCACTGTCACGTTAGAAGGCTGGAGACAGTGTTACCTCGACGACTGTTCTACCGTTCTCTCTGACAGAGACAGCTGGCCTGGAATTCGTATGCGAGACCCCGCCACTCTGGAGTGAGAATCCACGACGGGCGTGTTCTCCTGCCCCTCTGACCCCAATAGCACCCCCTTTCTGCTCCCGCGTTCACCTACACCGATACCCCTGTACCCCTGTACACCTGTACGCCCATCCCACGTAACCGCCGCGTGTTCACCTACACCGATACCCCTGTCCCCCTGTCCCGCGTGACCACCATGCTTCACCTACACCGATACCCCTGTCCCGCGTGACCACTATGCTTCACCTACACCGATATCCCCTTACGCCCATCCCACGTGACCGCTGTGCGTTCACCTACACCGATACCCCTGTACCCCTGTACGCCTGTCCCACATGACCAGCATGCGTTCACCTACACCGATATCCCTGTACGCCTGTCCCGCGTGACTGCGACTCTCTGTCGGCAAATCTGTTCCAGCGAAATTAATGTTTGGTCCTGGGCTGAGCCAGCGCCTCGCGGGGATTAACACAGTGTACAGGTGGCATCAATATCAGGTATGTGCAGTGAACCCTTCACACAGCTGGGATAGGGCTGGGGTTACCGGGGTGACAGGATACTGACGGGATGAGAACCCTGGAGCTTCTGCACACCTGTCTGCCCCCCCCCCCCCCCCCCGATCCCGTTTTCCTTGGCCGGTCACGTCAGTCTTAAAAATCACACATATCTTTGGCAGTTTGGAATCTGGATAAGAACTCATATCTGTTCCCATTGTTCCCGTCTACTGCACATTTTTGCACGTGTTGTTTCACGTTACTTTTATTGTGAAATGACACTGAGCTTTCGCGCAAATTTTCTCACCCAAATTTTGGATTTTTGCTCCTGCCGATTCATTCAACACGCATTTTGGCGCATCTCAGTGATGACCCGTAGCTGTATGATTCAAGGAAAATGATAATTTAACTTGATTTACTAATTATCTTGATTGTGTCTTTGCTTAGCATGCCCGAAAAATACATCTGCAAATCAAGAAAAATTAACAACCCGGTAACAACAAAAGCAGCAACTAATCTAGTGCTACCAGGAATACTAATCGTTTTTACTATTCTTATTTAATTGTTATTATTAACCCTTTAAGGAGTAAGATCACAAAAATGTGATTAGAATGTTCTTCACTGAACATTCTAATGCTGATGTAACAATCACTACTGGCAATTGGAAACAATGGAGTTCTAGAACACTGAAAAAAAAACTCTTCAAAGGCTTAATGGCATTAGAAATTATTACATCATTAACCTCCCATTGTTATAGCGACAGCCCTTGCCGCTGAGCAGAGAATTTCTGGTGAACCTGTGCTGATGCTCAGCTTCAGAAGAGATTCCAGAATTCTGAGATTCACATTTGCACAGAGTCTGGAAGTTTGGGCTCACGCCCCCTCACTCCAGCGGGAACATCCCTGGAATATCACTGCTGTGTGGGATGGGGCCCAGGGAAAGTCCTAACTGCTCCCGGGTCATTCTGCTATAGGTACATCATCCATGCCCTCTTGAACTTCCAGAATTCTCACCCAAGGGTAAGTAGAACTCTCATCCAGGGAGAAGAATGAAAGGATCATGACCCAAGCTGCTCTGAGAAGGAACCGGGTCGTGACCGGCCACGAGAAACCACGGCAACGGCGAACGTGTCTGCGACACACCCTCCCAATTTAATTCAGCACCCTGGAGACACAGAGTCAACATACGAGCCAATACCTGGAGACTCAGGTCCACTACAAAAGGCACAAGCAAAACAGGAAGAGGAAAAGAACAAATCTATCAAACCGCAAAACTCTGCACACCTCACACCCGACACTCGGCAGAAGAAAAAAAAAAAAAAGTTTCCGCATAAAACAAGTGTCTTGGATGACAAAAACATGTTGCAATGAAATACAATTCAAAAATGCATTTAATTTTTTACTGAATGCCCCCTGTAGAGTAGGCTTCAGCATAGTAGAATATATGGTTCTTCAGATTAAGATCAGAGACTTGTGTCCCCTACAGGACAAAAAAATAAATCAATTGCCGTGTCGTAAGAGGTTATACCACTGATACTTCAACAACTACAGTACAACTGTTGTGCACTGGTACTACAGCTACCCCCACTACGTAATACTACAACTGATATCATTCCTAACACTGCTACTACTAGTACTTCCACTACCACTGATGCAACTACAACCTTCAGTAAGATTACCACCGCATTACTGACCCTAATACCCTATGACTTCCAATACCACTGCTTCAGCTACAACTAGAAACTATTACTACTGCCAGCACCTATACTGCCACTACAACTATTACTATTACTACTATTACAACTAGAAACTATCACTATTACTAGCATTTATACCGCCACAATAACTGCTACCGTTACCGCTAACGACTGGTGCCACCATTTTGTCTTTAAAATCTTTACGTTTGGAGTTCCATTCTCAAAATTCCAAATGAAGAGGCCTCAGAACAGACCGAGTCAGCAGTCTCTGTAATTAAAAACCCAACTTCAAAACAGCTTCTCCTTCTTTCATCAGGCAAGCAGCGTGACTTCGGCTCGCACGCGATCCGAGCACTAATGAGCAATTACACCTCCACCAACCAGCAACAGCGTTACAGCAATTACACGTCCACCAACCAGCAACAGCGTTACAGCAATTACACCTCCACCAACCGGCAACAGCGTTACAGCTGCTCCATCCTCAAATTAGCTGTGCAAGTGACAACAGGCGGCTAGCTTTGGCAGGACGAGGTGATGCGTGCGTTCACAGCCTCCCACCCCCCCACGCCGTCAACCTCCTCCAACTCCACACCCCACATCACTCCCCCTCTTTTTTTACCTTCTGTCAGATCCTGCTCCTGTTTCTTCCTCTCCTTCTCCTTCTTCCTCATCTTCTTCCTCCCTTTCCCCTGCCTTTTCTTGCCCTCTGACATGTTGGCGGAGGTGAGTTGTAATCCCGCGAATAAAGGAGGGAAGTAAGGGGAGGGGGGGGGGGGTCGGCTAGTGCCGGTAAGACTGAGGCTGGCGCTTTGAGTCTCTCTGCACTTCTCTCTCTACTCTCCCTCTATATAGAGCAGACCTCATCTCTCACACAGGGATACACCTACTTAGAGCAAGAGAGAGAGAGAGAGAGAGAGAGAGAGGGAGGGAGGGAGAGAGAGAGAGGGAGAGAGGCAAAGAGACAGGGAGACAGAGGGAGAGAGAGTGCGTGAGGCACAGAAAGAGAAGGAGGGAAAGATAGAGAGACAGAGCGCATAGAAGAGAGGGAGGGAGGGAGAGAGGGAGGGAGTTAAAAGGCTTTTCCCACTGCAGTCAGGCATTTAACCCTTTGCTGCCTGGAACCTCTGGGTGCGTTGGAGACCCACATTGAACCCCACCAGTGTAGGTCAGAGCCAGGGGGTCAGAGGGTCCTCCGAAAGGGTCCCCCGTATTCCCACTGCACTCCACCCCCCCCCCCCCCCCCCCCAAAGGTTCTGCGTTAGACGGGGCGGAACCCCAAACACGGGGGGGAGAGAGGGGCACCGGCAAACGGTAACATGAGCTCTGCTGCGCAGGGTCTGGCGTCTGCCGCGGCCCGGTCAAACCCTCCCGGCTGTCACCGCCGGCAACACTGCCGCGCGCCCCGGGGCTGTGCCCCCCCCCCCCCCTCACTCAAACCCGCCCTCCTTCCGAAGGAGCGGCTCTCGACGGAACGAGCCGCTCTCATGTAAACAGCCCACTCTCAGCCAAACGACCCTTTTTCATCCACACGGCCCGCTCTCCACGGAACGAGCCGCTCTCATGCAAATGGCCCTCTCTACCCAGAACAGCCCACACGAAACAGAAAAGACCCCTCTCTCTCTCTCTCTCTCTCTCTCAACCATCCTTGTCCGGAGAATTTCCCACCCCCACCAGCCATCCGTAAATACCTTTGAGTTACTGCATTTCTAGTGTGTGCAATACTTGTACTGTTGATACCTTATGTGCCAGATTGTATTGATAAGCCACTTTTCCACAGTAGATCTGTACACAAGGATAATTCTTGACAGAGGAGACAAGACAGAGAGATAAAATTGTTCCTTTTTTTTTCTAAAAAAATGACACACGATGAAACAAGTTCCCTCTCTCTCTCTCTCCCTCTCTCTTTCTCCCTCTTCCTGCCTCCTCTGTGGGCGAGCCTTGACCTGTCTTTGATGTACTCCCTTCATTGTGTGTGTGTGTGTGTGTGTGTGTGTGTGTGTTTCAGGCTGTTGTCACTTACTCAGAACAGGAATCTCACACGGAGGTCAGTGAAGTGGGAATTTGACAGTACAGCCCCTTCCCTACATTAACTCAACGCCACAAACAAACAATACAGCCAGTGTCACACCTCAGTGCTGGTTTCTCCATTGCGGCGTCTCTCTCAATTCACTTCAACTGGCTTCTTTTTCTTTTTGGCACAACAGGTAAACACTTATGCAGCCAAAGACCGTGAGCTTAAATAGCAGGTAAGAAACAGAAATTAACCAAAACACCATGGAAACCCCCCCCCCCACCCACCACCACCACCTTCCCCACAATAACACTTATTGTAGTAAGTGCCAACATGCCACACATTCTCACATTTTAATTCTCTCTTTCTATTTTTCATTCTCTCTCACTCTCTCTCTCTCTCTCTCTCTCACACACACACACAAAGATAAAGAGATGGACAGAGAAAGAGAGAGACAGAAAGCTTTGGGGCGAAAGACAATCTGAGCTGGGGTTCCTGCTGTAAAGAGTTTTTTTATCAGGCTGGCAAATATTTCCTTTATCCGGGTAAGCCTCAGGCCCAACATTCAAGCCCCTCTCAAAAAAACACAGCTGACCACAGCTAACTGACCAAAACGTATTAACAATATACAGACCACTGACCACAGGTAACTGACCACATCTCACTAATCACAGCTCACTGACCACAGCTAACTCACCACAGATAACTGACCAAAGCCTACTAACCATGGCTTACTGAACACTGACCACTGACTGAAGCTCACTGACCGTGTCTCATTAACTAAAGACCACTTACCGCAACCCAATGATGACAGCTCACACACCGTAACCTAGTAACTGCAACACACTGACCACAAATCACTGACAGCAGGCAAACCCACACACACACACACACCACGGGGGATTCAGCCGTTAATAAGTTAGTTAAATAAACCAGTCAAACTAAATCACTAACCCACTTTATCACTATTTAAGGTAAGCAGCCTCGTTCAATGCTGTCTGAGGAAGATCAGTTTGTAAGTCTGTACTACCGGTGTCCGTTGGTATGTCTGTACTACCAGTCTCTGTTATGCTTTTTCCATTAGAGGACAGCAGTCTTTTTTTAATTCTGTGCCTCCATGTTAAAAGTTCTCTCTTTGTAATCAAGACCCTGTTTTTCTTTGCCTCAGCCTCATTTTGCTGATTTTTACGTTATAATTTTACACTACAGCCTTGACAAATGTAAGGTTTGAGGACAGAACTCATGCAAAGGACAAACTTAACTGGGTTCCATGGACAACATTTCACCGGTAAATTTCACCTTTACATTTCGTGCATTTAGCAGAAACTCACACAACTTTCATTCTTTACATACGTTCCATTTATACAGCTGGATATTTTTTGAAGTAGTTACAGGTTAAGTACCTCTGCTCACAGGTACAGCAGCACTGCCTCACCTGGGAATACATCCTGCAACCCAGTTACCTAACCCCTAGACTACAGTGCCACCCCCATTATTACTCCGCAGCTATACTTCCATAGATGTAATGACAGTATGGCCCATGACATAGTGAAGGACTGTTTGTTACGAATGACCACTGCATCATTAAAGGTGAGCCCACCAATCACTAGATTAATCGACCACATTGACAACAATGACTGACGGGTCATGCAAACACATTATCGATTTAAACGTTTCATCCGCCTATATTTTTCGACAGTTCGTATTGGGGGGACATAAACCTGCCCGAGTACTTTGTATAGGTTTACATTATCCTGTAAATCATTTTGTCTTGATTATTATCCCACTGTAACCAAATAATGGTGACAATACCCCTACTACTGAGGACCGCATCACACATGTGTTCCATGGAGCTCTGCTCACCCTGTGAGTTTCTGATTGGCTGTGGTCTTAGCTGCAGTGTGTGTGTGTGTGTGTGTGTGTGTGCGCGTGCATGTGTGCGTGCGCGTGGAGCAGCGGTAAAATGAGGTGGATTTTATGGGAAGGCTGTTACTTATGTAACAACCTCCCATGAGACACTGGAGGCAGGGTCACGACCTCTATCAAAACCGCCGGCCAGAGAGAGATGCCCCCCGGGGGAGAACCCCCCGCCCCCCCTCCCCCCCCCCGACCCCCGCTCGGGGGGGTCCCAAACATGGCGGATAAAACCTTCACTCTGTCAGACTCACATGCAAACAAAACGCACCTTTCAACAGTAACTTAACACCTCAGTGATCGCGGAACAGCAGTGTGGATCAGTGGTGAGAGCAGCTGTGTGGAGCAGTGGTCAGTGTGTTTCTGTCCAGGTTGTTCTTGATACATAGTTTCTAATGGCTGACATGCCAACCTTGTTCTAATAAGTGTTTACAGGCTAGGCAGTAAGCAAAATTGTTGCTGGGTGTTACAGCATGTACATGCACAATAAATAAAAAGTACAAAATTAGGATTAAACCAATTTTCCCATTAGATTCACCAAACATCAGAAATGTAGAAAAACATAGGAAAAATAAAATATGCACAGGTATGTTAGCGAACCCCACCCCCACCCAAAATGGCCTGGACCCTGACTACTGCTCCATGTATCCTTAGCGATTCTAAGGCTCTAAGGCACATTCCCATCCGGGAACAGTTCCCGTGTAACGTGTGAAGGAACAACAAAGAAGAAAAGAGATAGAAGAGCAAGCCGAGGTGGAGCGTGTGACTAATCGCACGGGCTGCCGTCTCACACGGCCGTTCCCACACTCTCCTGGCTCCGCCCCCCCGCTCTGTCACTGCAAGGGGGTGGGGGGTGGGGGGGGTGGGAGGGGGAGGGGGGGGGGGGGATTCGGGACAAGTCAAGGCACGGGTGACTTCAAAGGCCCGTCCCGGAAACCCGACACCTAGGGGAAGAGAGGGGGTGCAGAGGAGACCCCTCTGGAGTTACACCTTCGCCGGCCACCTTCCGCAGGTCTCCCAGACCGCACCCCCCCCCCCCCAACCAAAGCATCTGTCAGTGCTAGCGGCCCGGCCAGGACTCCACAGGATCAGCTCAGGTGGGAGGGGGGGTGGGGGGGGGGGGGTGGAGGGCTCCGCCCAAAAACAAACGGAGCAAGATGGAACTCGCCAAACACGGTGTGCGCTTCCCTCTCTACTACTTCGACCTTGCAGACTGTGGGTCGTGTGTGTGAAAGCATGCGTGCGTGTGTGTGTGTGTGTGTGTGTGTGTGCGTGCGTGCGTGTGTGTCTGTGTGAAAGCATGTGTGTTTCTGTGTGAACGAGTGCGTGTGTGTGTTAAAGCATGCGTGTGTGCACGAGTGCGTTTGTGTGTCTGTGAACGAGTGTACGTGCGTGCATGCATTTTTGCGCGCACATAATTTGCATACTGAATACGTCTGCATGTGCACACACGTTAATGTGTGTGTGTCCATGCCATGAGTGTATGTGTGTGTGCTTAATGTGCACTACATACGTGTGCATGTGCATGTAAATTTCTTTAACACTGTGTGTGTGCACACGCATATTATGTGTACATATTTGTGTATCTGTACACCTGTATTTGTGCATGCGTGTGTGTGTGTGTGTGTGTGTGCGTGAGAGTGTGTAGGTGTGTTTTTGGCTGTAAGATGGCTCTGAGAATAGAGGAGGAAGAGGAGGACACTTTAGGGAGGAAGATGAGGAGATGTGTGCTCAGATCGCTGCGTTCACAGACGTGTTGTCCTTTGTGTGGAGAGTGAAAGGGAGGGCAAAGGTCACAGCACCGTCAGAAAACAAGTCCCGTCTTTCCCTCGGCTTTTTTCTACCTGCTCATATCAAAGGTCAAAGGTCAAAGGCGCACATAGTTACTGCATACCTCTCCTGCTCCCCCCACCCCCTCAACTCTCCGACATGCAGCACTCTGCAGACTGCACAGCATGCGGCTCTGACAGCAATGCAGCCAAAAGCGCATGACCGCATGCATGCAGCAGGTCTGCGTGCATGCACACACACACACACACACACACACACACACACACAGTGGACGCACACACACACACACACACACACACTCACACAGGTACACACATGCACGCGCACACACATACATACGCACACACACATACACACACCATGGACGCACACACACACACACACACACACACTTCATAGTCGACTTTCCCCCCTTTTAAAAAAAAGCTGTGCGTTCTTCCCTGTGGTCCGTAGGCACTTGTACAGTTTTATTGATTTATTAATTTCATTAAGTTTAGGGACAATACACGCTAATCAGTTTCCTCAGAAGTGTCTATGCAAGAGGGCCATATTCAGCTTAAAAGCTAGCCTTCGCCCCTGATCAGGGTGAAGAACCCAAACTGGCTTTAACGTAAATAATATTGGCTCTTTTTGGAGCCCCCCGTTCTACCCGAACGTCCTGGGTGAATTCCCTGCGGGACGGGCCCCATCTCTGCCTCAGCCGCATCCGAACCCCCCCGCCCCAAACAGAGGCACCACCCCCGCAGTGCCCCATCTCCCCGCCCCCTGTATGGGGGCCCCATCTCCCCGCCCCCTGTATGGGGCCCCGTCTCTCTCCGCTCTCAGATGAGCAGGGATTCCTGGCTCTTAAATCAGGCGGGCAGCAGCAGGGACTGTTTATACACCCCTCCAACACCTGCACAGTATCAAATACCCCCAACCCCCCCCCCCCCCCCCCCCCGCCGAAAAGTGCCCCGGTTTAATGATTTTTAAACAGCCTGGTGCGTTGTTTAAGTCTGCACCCCCATCTTTCTCTCCCTCCTTCAGGGGTGGGGGAGGGTGTGCTACTCTATTAGCTTTAAAAGCTTTCCTCTTGCCCCCCCACTCCCAAAAAAAAAAGGTTGTATGAGGGCAAATGGATGGGGACTGGAACTTCAGGCAAAAATTTTCATCTCGCCGTATTCCGAAGGGGGGAACTCTGTGAAAAACAGCTTTTTCACGGTACCGGGGATCGGGTCAGTCGTCGGTCACCCGCGATGCTCGCTGCCCGTGTATTTTTTTTTCGGCTCTGCACTGCCTCTACTTAACTGCTGTTGACACACCGCAGATCTTACCCCCCCCCCCCCCCCCCCAGGTGTGCACGAGCACGTAAATAACGCCACATAGCCCTTTACACAGAGCACGCACAATCCAATCAGCATCGTCGTCACACTACCTTTCCTCTCTTACAGACGCTGCTCTTACCACCTTAATGCACCGGAATGCACCCCCATACCCCCTTGGAATGTTTTTGAAAAATCACACGTCAGTGTTCTAAAACTCCATTACTGTCAGTTACCAGTAGTGATTGTTACATCAGCATTAGAATGTTCACTGAAGAACATTCTAATCACATATTTGGGGTTAATATTTGCACCTCAAAGGGTTAATATTTGCACAGTAATGCCACAGTCTGCTGCTCTATGCCATTCTAAAATCTTAAAGTGTACCCCCATACTGTACATCTCATAAACACGCCATACACACTGCTCCTGAAAACCATACACCCTCAGCACCCTGACAGACTACTTTATTCACCCTAAAACCAATTCATTAAACTTATAAATGCTACAGCCTGTAGCAACTTAAAATAAACGCACTACACCTAAAAGTCCTATAGCATACAACGTATCACCTTCCCACAGACACACTCCACCATAAAACCCTCTTCCACGACCCTGCATCACCCGTATAGAAACACACTGCTCACTAAAACCCTAAAAAAAAAACCTGATCACCGTCACTAAACTACCTCTTAAATTTTAAACATTTTTTCATAATCCTGTCACTCTAACATGCACACTCTCCATGCTAGAAACCTAAAATATATTCCTTATCACTCTAACACACTGTTTTCCTTCCAAAACCCTGAAATACATCCTCTATCACTAATATAAATACATTTAGTTCTCCCTAAAACATATCTCGTTCCAAACCTTACTAAACTCACAGTGGTGTCTCATAAAACCCTAGAATACAACCACTGTGATCCTCCCAAATGTACGTTCCCCTGCTGCTCTCAAGAACACTTACCGTACACTTCACCCCCATCATTGGAACCTGAGACTCCCAACTTCCTAGACCACACCTACTGAGATAACACCTTTTCTGCCAGCACGAGAATATTTGGGTCACGTATGCAACACATTTTTTGTAAAGGTGTAAAGATCAGAAATGTGCTCAGAATGCTCTCAAAAAAACAAAACAAAAACAGTCCAAAAAACACACTTCAAAGGGTTAACCCCCTTGGGTGTATGATCACAAATATGTGACAAGAATGTTCTCAACTGATCATTCTAATGCTGATGTAACAATCACTACTTATAGCTGAAAGCAATGGAGTTCTAGAACACTGACTTAGAATTTTGAGAAGAAAGAAAAACTTTTTTTTAAAAACTACTCTTCAAAGGGTTAATACATGCCGCATACATATAGCCGCACTTATAGCCAGGTCAGCATTTAGTTTGATGCGAGTGGACTGTGGACTAATTTTGACCCTCCTCATTTTCCTTCATGACCCTGAATTTGTCTTCTTGTCAAATGATTGTAGTTTAATGTGCACAGAAACAGATTAACAGGTTCCATCACGAGGTGTATGGTTTTTAACGCTTGTATTCAGTTTAGGTCAAAATGAGCCATTTTAAATTTAGTAAAAGAGTTATGGCACATTTGAGAGATGTATCATAACTAGCGATTAAACCAGTGTAAATCTGATAGGGATTAAACCAGTGTAAATCTGGCAGCGATTAAACCAGTGTAAATCTGATAGCGATTAAACCAGTGTAAATCTGGTAGCGATTAAACCAGTGTAAATCTGGTAGCGATTAAACCAGTGTAAATCTGGTAGCGATTAAACCAGTGTAAATCTGGTTGATGTTTTGCGTTTCCATTTGCTGTTCATTTTCCGTATTTGCTTCATGTCTTTTTGTCTAGATGGTTTCTTTGGATATAATAAGATAAAAATTAAAATTAATTGTGAATGTCAGTTCAAAACAATAAATATCAATAATCTACTGCATCAAAACCTTGTGTCATTTTAATTTTTCACCGATAAACACGATTTATGCCCCCCACGGCTTCATTACAGTGGATTTTTAAAATATAAATGACAACTTTTACAAAATTAAAAACTTTCATTAAATGTGATCTAGCAGAGATAAATGGGAAGCATTAATCATATATTTTTTATACTGTTTTAAATTTAGATAAGGATATATATCAAGTATTTTTCATAAATGTTTTATTTCTGCATTGCTTTAAAATTCAAATAATATATATCCTGGGTATATAAAAGGGTTAAGCACAGGCTTAAGATGGCATATTAAAATTAATTTCACATGGCACGGCAATTAATTGCATGGTACAGGCTAGGTAAGATGCACAAAAACATGTTGATGGTTCATAACAATCAAAGATTTCTCTCACTGTGCTCAACACAGCATTGTTGTGCATTTCCTAAACTGCGAATGACGATCTGTATCTGATTAATTAACGTGACGTCACGTGGTGCTGTAATGGCGACATGTAGTCCAGCTGTCTCTCGTGTTTGCGTTTGTTAATTTGATTGTATTTTGTTGTGTTGGGCTTTTGTCTTTTGTTTTTTTTCATGTGCTGTGTGTCTATTGTGGGCTGGAGATTTGTCGGGGCACTCCTGCTGCTCGTTTTTATAATATTGACAAATTTAATATTTGGGATAATTTTGTTTGTGGTCGTCACCATGGAGCATTCACAACATATGCTCGGGAATGTCCATTGAATCTGCAGCCACAAAGTTTACCAGCGTTCTTCACCGGAGTTGAAGATGTCGGGACTCGGGACTGATCTAGGAATGCAGGCAATCTTCAAAAGGCCACAAGGGAAGGGGAAGGAGAAGATAATGCGGGGGAGGAGTGAGGCGACGACTGGGAAGGCTGACGCAGTTTGGTGCTCCGTTTCAACAGTGTACAGAGACCGCAACACTTCGTGTATGGAGGAAAGTCGTGGAGGCTGAGTTTGTGTGTTGGGCTGCTTAATAATAAGACTGGAAATCTCGGGACAGCGGGGGGCTATTGTTAATCATGGCTGTATTCCACTTTAATTCCCTTAGTTTGATTAATGCAATGACTATATTGAATGTCTTTGTTTGATATGTTTGTGTGTTGTGGGTCTGCCCCACTGTCTGTCTTTTTTGTTGTTGCTGGGGCTGCAACTGAAGTTCCCTAGCGGGAAAAATAAAAGTTACATTACATAACATTACATTTATTTAGCAGACGCTTTTATCCAAAGCGACGTACAGTAAGTGCGTACAGAGACATCATCAAGATCTACAGAACAGACAAGGCAAAGCACATCCTTCGCATAATGTAGCAGCTATCCCTAGCAATGAACGTCGACTGTAGTTCACAGTAAGCTGTGGGCAAATCAGCAACACCACACTTCCATTCCAAATACTAGTATAAACTATAATAAACAGACAGGAAAACACAGGGAACTGATATTCCTAGGTGAGGATATCAGTCAAGGTGGAGTCTGAAGAGGTGTGTCTTCAGGCCTCGACGGAATGCAGGCAGGGTTGGAGTAGAACGTAGGGGAATGGGAAGTTCATTCCACCACTGAGGAGCTAATGTGGAAAAACTCCGCAGTCGGGACAAGCGAGAGCCTTTGACACGGAGGGGGGGGAAGTGCCAGTCGCCCTGCTGTAGAAGAGCGAAGTGGTCGAGCAGGAACATAGTTCTGGATTAAGTCCTGCAGGTAGGCGGGGCCTGTCCTATTGGCTGCAGTGTAGGCCAGGGTCAGAACTTTGAACCTGTTATTCCATTATATTATAATATTAGTTATTCTATTCTATTGTATTAGTGGATTCAAACTCCTCCTTTTAGAGAATAAAGCAGTCAGAAGACACCCTGAAAAATAGGGCACATTTAATGGGGCAACTCCCTCACAATTGAGCTCGCACTCTTGATATGTGACGCTCGCCATTGCCAAAAAAACATTGCATTCAAACTGTCATTGGAAGGTCAAACAATAAGGACATCCGGAAGGGATCTGGTGACAGGATTCTCTCGTGAACATTGAAAGCTATTTGAGTGTTTTCCAAGTGAAATTGGAGACAGTTAATTCACGCCCCAATGTAATGGACTGACAGCAACGGTGCTGGGATTGCAGGTTAAATTCCCATGGGGGGCATTTCCGGAATAACCTTCACAGTGGCGCCTGACCTGCATAGCTTCCGTATACTCAGCTCTATAGACAGATATTGTGCGAGATGTGAGCTATGCGTTAAACCCAGGAAAAATACTAAAATAACGTGGAGTTCACACATCCCATGATGCTCTCAGAGAAAAATAAAACAGATCAACACTCGATGGTTACAGAAACGGCCTTCAGCAGAGAGACAAAAGCAGAGAGTGTGTGAGAGAGAGGGGGAGAGAGGGGGAGGGAGGGGGGGGAGAGGGAAAAGGAAAGCAAGAGAAGGTGTGAGAGAGGGTGCTAGAGAGAAAGAGAGGGGGGGATACTGAAAAAAGAAGAAGAGGGGGGGAAAGGAGAGAGGAGGGAGAGAGAGTGTGATGTGTGAGATTGGGTGTGAGAGAAAGGGAGAGAGATGGAAAAAGAGAGAGAGGGGAGAGAGTAAGAAAGAGAGAGGGAGGGAGAGAGGAAGAACGAGAAAAAGAGGGAGGGAGGGGGAGAGGAAGAAAGAGAGAGAGAGAAAGATGCAGGCTCTTAGGCGGTGAGCGTCTGGGGTAAACGCTGAGCTTGCTGGAGCTGCAGCATCTGTTTGTGAAAGCACTGGCAGAGACCTGCCCGAATGGAACAAACTCCGTCCAATCAGACGTGACCAACAGCGGGAGGCCTCCTTCAAGGGTCCTTCCTCAAGGTCAATGGACGTGCTCTCGCACACTCTGCCGTTCACCTTTCCAACAGAGCAGCAGTACGATGCTACTGCATTTTTTGCTTCAGCAGCAGGGAGAAGAACAGCTGAAATATGTGGCACAGCGCATAGTCATTTCATTCTACCCTCTAACAGCAAAGGGTAGAATGAACACATTATGTGTGTGTGTGCATGTGAATGCATGTGTTTGTGCATGTGTGTGTGCGCGTGCGCGTGTGCGTGTGTGTAAGGAAAGCACTCCCATCTCAGGTTCAGCTGTGTGTCACTTCTGCAGCACACAACTGTCACTATGGAAACCATACTTAAAGCAGAGTGAGAAAGGGAATGTGTGTGCAAAAGAGAGAGAGAGAGACAGAGAGAGAGACAGACAGAGAGAGAGAGAGAGAGAGAGAGACAGAGATCATTCTAATTGGACCACTGTAGTTATGCTGTACAACATCAGAAACGCAGCTGTCAAAGAGCAAGCCTGAGAGACCTGTCTGCAGGCGAGCATTGTGGGTAACAGCACCAGCACTGGACTAATCTGACCAGCTGGGAAGATATAAACTCCCGCGCCGAACGCAGCACTCTGGCCTCGAGACCGGAGAGAGAACACTCAGGACTGGTCTCTTTTTTTAAATATTCGTTTTACGCTTATGCGCGCACACACATCCCCATACATTTGTGCACTTCAAAAAAGCGAAGCCGACATAGCCGAGAGGCAGGCGCATGTGGCTCGTTAATTCTGCAGATGATAACGCCTCGGGAGCGCTTATCTCCCTGATCTGTAGCCTTGTTGTTCCAACGCTGGCACCGGGAATTAAAATATCTTTTTTTTTTTCGCAAGCACGGAGCCACTCCCGAAGGAAGCGGCGAAGAATTTTCATCGTCGTGCGTCTGCTCCAAACCGATCGTGTAGGGATGGGGGCGGGGCCACGGCCACCTAAATAGTATTCTGACCGACTCATTTATCTTCACTGAATCACCACACCCAATTCAGAATAGCTAGTTTTGAACTTTTGTCCAACCTAATTATATGCAGGCCCAACTATGAATATTTCTGGCAAAGCTGTTGCTCCAATCTATAAAAAAAAATAAAAAAAGTATATATATTCCAACTTGGAGTCTTCTCAACAGTTGAGATCACCCCGAGTACATTCTTAACATCAAAGTGCTTCAACGCGTAAATAAAATAATCCGCTGCCAACCAAACCTGTCAAAAACAGATGCGACGCGATGTACAGCCTGATTTTCCAGAGACGTTCTGGATTTTTCTGATTTTGTGGTCGACAGTGACACGGGAGGAGAGGCAGTCTTAACAAATAACGCAGCTTCGCCAAACACGATGAGTCACAACAAATAGCACGTAAACCACGCAACACAATAACATAGCTCTGATAGCTGTCATCTTAAAACGTTTATTCAATTAATTTATTCTTCTTACCACAATCCAACATTCACCCCCAAAGGAACGCTGTCATACATAACCACCTAAAGTTTTATTTTAATCACGACCAGTTTCTGCCGTCAGGGGTGGACAACTGGGTATGTTGTCCCGGAAGGTGTGTGTGTGTGTGTGTGTGTGTGTGTGTGTGTGTGTCTGTGGGATGTGGAGGGGGGTCAATGGTCAATGGTCTGTGAACTTGTGGTAAATATTGTTGTAATAACTTCACCCAGCAGCCCTGACCATGATAATGGGAATATGCCCCTGTACACAGGAATATTGTTGAAAAAATGTATATTCGGTGACAAGGTTTTTAAGATCTTGAAAGGGGTTTAAAACCAGCGGTTTTCAATCGTTTTGGGGGTTTAGAGTCTGTCCGGGGACCCCCTGTTGAAAACCCAGGGTTTCAACTGATCCAAGTTCAGTGTTTATGTGTGTGATTGACCCAGGCAGCCAAAGCTAGAGCATCTAGCGGACAAAGCACAGACCGACCCATTCTAACACACCTGTTAAGATCTAAAGTCCTGTTTCTACCGTTGGCCACTCTGCCAAGTAGGTCTTAACCCTTTAAGGTGTAAAATCACAAATATGTGATCAGAATGCTGATTCTAATGCTGATTGTTAAAACAGCATTAGAATGTTCAGTTACAAACATTATGATTGTAACTTAACATTCTAATGCTGATTTAACAAAGGCAACATAGTTCTAGAACACTGACTTAGAATTTTGGTTAAGGGTTAAGTTGTTTACCACTGATAGCTCTAAGCAAGACAGCAGATAGCACAAATGCTCAGAATAACAGGGCGTCAAATGTGACACATACAGTTGATATCGGAAGTTTACATACATTTAGGTTGAAGTCATTAAAACTCATTTTTAACCACTCCACAGATTTCATGTTAGCAAACTATAGTGTTGGCAAGTCAGTTAGGACATCTACTTCGTGCATGACACAAGTCATTTTTCCAACAATTGTTTACAGACAGATTATTTCACTTTTAATTCACTATATCACAATTCCAGTGGGTCAGAAGTTTACATACACTAAGTTGACTGTGCCTTTAAACAGCTGGGAAAATTCCAGAAAATTATGTCATGGCTTTAGAAAATTCTGATAGGCTAATTGACATTATTTGAGTCAATTGGAGGTGTACCTGTGGATGTATTTTAAGGCCGACCTTCAAACTCAGTGCCTCTTTGCTTGACAGCATGGGAAAATCAAAAGAAATCAGCCAAGACCTCAGAAAGAAAATTGTGGACCTCCACAAGTCTGGTTCATTCTTGGGAGCAATTTCCAAATGGCTGAAGGTACCACATTCGTCTGTACAAACAATAGTACGCAAGTATAAACACCATGGGACCACGCAGCCGTCATACCGCTCAGGAAGGAGACGCGTTCTGTCTCCTAGAGATGAACGTGCTTTGGTGCGAAAAGTGCAAATCAATCCCAGAACAACAGCAAAGGACCTTGTGAAGATGCTGGAGGGAACAGGTACAAAAGTATCTATATCTACAGTAAAACGAGTCCTATATTGACATAATCTGAAAGGCTGCTCAGCAAGGAAGAAGCCACTACTCCAAAACCGCCATAAAAAAGCCAGACTACAGTTTGCAACTGCACATGGGGACAAATAACTTTTTGGAGTTATGTATGGAGGACAAAGGGTGAGGCTTGCAAGCCGAAGAACACCATCCCAACCGTGAAGCACCGGGGTGGCAGCATCATGTTGTGGGGGTGTTTTGCTGCAGGAGAGACTGGCGCACTTCATAAAATATATGCCATCATGAGGAAGGAAAATTATGTGGATATATTGAAGCAACATCTCAAGACATCAGCCAGAAAGATAAAGCTTGGTCGCAAATGGCTCTTCCAAATGGACAATCACCGAAAGCATACTTCCAAAGTTGTGGCAAAATGGCTTAAGGACAACAAAGTCAAGGTATTGGAGTGGCCATCACAAACTCCTGATTCAATCTAAAATTTGTGGGAGCAAGGAGGCCTACAAACCTGACTCAGTTATACCAGTTCTGTCAGGAGGAATGGGAATTCCAGCAACCTATTGTGAGAAGCTTGTGGAAGGCTACCCAAAACATTTGACCCAAGTTAAACAATTTAAAGGCAATACTACCAAATACTAACAGAGTGTATGTAAACTTCTGACCCACTGGGAATGTGATGAAAGAAATAAAAGCTGAAATAAATAATTCTATCTACTATTATTCTGACATTTCACATTCTTATAATAAAGTTGTGATCCTAACTGACCTAAGACAGGGAATGTTTACTAGGATTAAATGTCAGGAATTGTGAAAAACTGCTTAAATGGATTTGGCTAAGGAGTATCTAAACTTTTGACTTCAAGTGTAGGTGATACATAGTCCAATGTCCCATCTAAATAATGTTTTTATATCCCATTTCATCCCATTTACTATGAAAACTGGGATACAATAGTACCTTTTCAAAGGGTTTAAAGAATTCAGCAAGAAAAATGCAAAGATACATACATAAAATAGAGATAATATGTTAAAGATACTTGTAATTGCTCAAAGTTTTAAGCAGCTCAAACGTTAAGCAGCTTGCCAATGCGCCCAAGAGACAGTTCACAGTTACATGATTGTACCTGTAAAACTGTTAGTTGTGTAATGGCTGACTGACAGGAACTCAGGATGCACACTGCAAAGTCCTAACATGCATTTTACACCATACAGGAAGATTTTGGATCCTTGGATCGCGCCACCTGTATAATACGCAGTAATTACAGCAGTGTGTTAAGTGGCATATGCTCCAGTTGACGAGCCATTGCGAGGTTACTTGAGGTACTCCTGTGTAAAAAAAATTTTCCACATATTTCCCAGCATGCACCAGTGAGAAAAAAAGCAGTAAAATTTGACGTTCTGCTCATTTTGCTTCCTAAAGGTAGAGCGTGACAAATCTTTCATGATCAGCTGTACTTTAAACTGTACGCCTCTGTTTCGGTTCAAACAACTTTGATCACACTCACACACACATACAATGTAGGGAATATCGTGACTAACATTACCATATAAATGAAACGAGATGATGCGAGGATCTTCTTACTTGCATTCTGATGAATAGGCTAAAACAAGACCCACGTCTGCAGGAGGAAATTGTTAATAGGATTGATGTGGTAAACTATTAGAGGCTGATTGACAGTAGAATGTACTCAGAAAATCCTTAGTGCTCTGAACCTGGCATCAGCTGATACTAAAATCAGAGTGAGTCAGATGCATCAATCAATGATTTGACTGACAAGAACCATAAATGCAATTACTTGGGAGGCTAAATGTCCTACGAATATGAGTGCCCAGAAATAATAGGACATGCTTTTCCTGCAGAAGAGCCAAAAGGTATGCAAACTCTATTCGATCGGATAACCAAAAAGGATTCACTTTGAATTCACAATTACATTTAAAATTTAATTTAAAAACCAGAATCATTAATTGTGGTCACTTCTAATTGAAATGAAACTGCACCTATCAGCGATTTCTGTTCAGTAACACACACAAATACACACACACACACACACACTCTCTCTCCTTCTGTCTCGCTCTCTCTCTCTCTCACACACACACACACTCTCCTTCTGTCTCTCTCTCTCTCTCTCTCTCACACACACACTCTCTCTCCTTCTGTCTCGCTCTCTCACACACACACACACACACACACACAGCAGTGCAACAGTGCATTTGCCGTTTCTCCATTTATGCCAGCATCGCAAGCACAGATCAACCGTTCTCCATTTTCTCAACATTTGACGAGGAAGAGCAGAAAACTGCCTCGAGATGAAGAGGCACCATCAGGGTGCTTCCATCTACTGCATCCCGTATACAGTGTACTAGCATACTGTACACTGCATACTGTTTAGTGACATGCAGTATACAAAAAATATCCTCCATACTATCATACCACTAACATCCTCGAAAAGAGCAGAGACAAGTCATCATATTAATACTGTAAAGTACTCGATAAATATTAATATAGGGCAAAAACCGGGAAATAAGTATATCATCCGGGGATATTAAGAACAGAAGTTTCAGAATTTTCAGCTTTCTAAAAAAAAGTACTCAACTGCCATTCTCAATAGTAGGCAAGTGCGCTGATTCGGACGCGGCCCAGGTAACCCCTCTCTTGCCTAAAGAAAGAAGGCCTTCTGGGTGGAACGTTTAGCATGTTGAATGCCGTTGAAAGAACTCAGCGTGCTCTTCTACGTTAAGACTCCCAGAGATGAAATCTTGAGTTATGAATCGGATTTAACTGTCCTAAAAAAATTTTTTTCTTTTGTTCTGTCCGATCTGAAATCACCAGCTGTACCTCTGAAGTCCCCACTCTATCACCTGCTGTCTGTCTGTCCGTCCATCTGTCTGAATGTCTGAACTGACAAAATTATGGACGGAACTGAAGTTGGATGTATGGTTATGTTTTGGATTAAGCTATTTGGAATGATGACCTATGGAACATACACACGATAACATGTTTAAAACACATGCACACACACATCCATACACACACACACACGCACACACTCACATAATTGCACACACACACACACACACACACTCTCTCTCTCTCTCTCTCTCTCTCACTCTCTCTCACACACTCACACACACACACACACACACACACGCACACACGCACACACTCACACACAAACACACACTCTCTCTCACACACTCACTCTCACACACACACACACACACACACACACACACACACACACACACACACACACACACACACACACACACACACACACACACACACACACACACACACACACACACACACACACACACACACATAGCCCTGAGCCCCTATGTCACTGTGCTCCTCTGCTTATTTCACAGCGGCTCTGTTCATAAGGGCTCTTTGTGAGGTCCGCTGGCTCCGGCGGTCAGGAACAGTAAAGTCTGACCAAGCAGCATCCGAGAAGCAGGCGAACAGAACGCAGGCTTATCGTTAGACTGGCTGAGCGGCCCTCTATCAGCCTGCCGCACACTGGCTCTTTCAGGACTCCTCCAGGCTAATCTCGTCCCATGCCCCCCCCCCCCCCTTCCCTCCCCACACACCCAAAGAGGTTTCATTTCCAAAATCTTAAAAAGAAACAAAAACAAAAGAGTTTTTTTTTTCCCCTCATATTGCATGCCAATGAGCTAATCCTTTTTTTTTTTTTTTTTTTTTTTTTTTATCTGAGGAAGACGATTCGAACATGGCGTCGGCGTCACGGCTGCCAATAACGCATTCCATTCGCATTGAGCTTTTGCAAGGACCCAAAACGGTTTTACATTGCAACTCTAAAGAAGACTGCGCAGACAGGCGGAGTATACGGGCAGATAGGAAGCCGAGCCTGGGAGGGGCGTGGTGAAAAGAGAAATGTTAGTATTCGTGTTCAGGGGGGGTTTACTCACAGTTTAGGGTGAAAAGGTGGGTTTTAAGGTGTGTCCGGAAGACAGTGTGGGGGCAGGGACCAATCGGCAGAGACGTACACATAAAGAACTTCTGTTTCTAGAAGTGTAGTCGCAGCCCTGTCGACCGACGTACATTAGCGAGCGCTAGCATATACCGTGCATACTTAGTAAGCGCACACATAGGCGTAGTCTAGCATATACCGTGCATACTTAGTAAACGCACCACAACATAGGCGTAGTCTAGCATATACCGTGCATACTTAGTAAGTGCACACATAGGCATAGTCTAGCATATACCGTGCATACTTAGTAAGCGCACACAACATAGGCGTAGTCTAGCATATACCGTGCATACTTAGTAAGTGCACACATAGGCGTAGTCTAGCATATACCGTGCATACTTAGTAAGCGCACACAACATAGGCGTAGTCTAGCATATACCGTGCATACTTAGTAAGCGCACACATAGGCGTTAGTCTAGCATATACCGTGCATACTTAGTAAGCGCACACATAGGCGTAGTCTAGCATATACCGTGCATACTTAGTAAGCGTATACGTAGGCGTAGTCTAGCATATACCGTGCCATACTTAGTAAGCGTATACGTAGGCGTAGTCTAGCATATACCGTGCGTACTTAGTAAGCGCACACATAGGCGTATAGTCTAGCATATACCGTGCATACTTAGTAAGCGCACACATAGGCGTAGTCTAGCATATACCGTGCATACTTAGTAAGCGCACACATAGGCGTAGTCTAGCATATACCGTGCATACTTAGTAAGCGTATACGTAGGCGTAGTCTAGCATATACCGTGCGTACTTAGTAAGCGCACACGTAAGCATAGACTGCTGGGGGAGGGGCCAGTCTCCACAGCCCTGTTTTGGCGGATTGAGGCGGGTTTTGGGCCACAGAGGAGCGTGGCGATAAGAAGATGGCAGTGGCGTGCGATACGGCCTTGGCGGCTCGAGTTGGGCAGACAGGAAGGGGCGCCGAGCAGCGCCTGAACCTCGTCATAGAGACAGGCCCAGACGGATCACCTGAACAAACATTCTATCCGCTTGTCCCCAACAGCGATGTATTGCCATTGGCTGGATCCTTGCTGTGACACCCTGCCATTGGCTGGCGCCCAGCTGTGACATCCTGCTATTGGCTGGCACCCGAATGTCACATCCTGTTATTGGCTGGCATGTGACTGTGACATCCTGCTATTGGCTGGCACGTGACTGTGATGTGCTACCACTGGTTGGCACCTGAATTTGACATGCTGCCATTGGCTGGCTGCTCGCTGTGACCTCCCGCCATTGGCTGGCGCCCAACTGTGACATCCTGCTATTGGTTGGCATCCGACTGTGACATCCTGCTATTGGCTGGCACATGGACTGTGACTACAAATGCCAGTCCTGGGCCACCCAGTACTCAAACGTCCACCGCCTTGCCCTGGCCTCCTCAAAGGGGGCTTTCACTTCAGTCTCTGATCCAGCCTCAACCAAATATTATTATATTATTTTTGCAACACATCACAATAAATAGGCAAAAATAAGAATTATTATTATTTTTTATTTTTTTTTGCTTTCAGGCATTGCATGCAACACCCCAGTTATAAAAATACACTTCTGTGAATATTATATTTCTCATTGTATTTCAAAAACCTATTCTGTCTCGCTCTCTCTCACACATATTCTGTAGCTGTACAGGACACACATAATGGGTCACCATGCCCTATATTAATATTCATAGAGCATTTTACAGTATTAATATCATGACTTGTCTCTGCTCTTTTCAAGGATATTAGTGGTATAATGAGCTTGCAAATACAAAAAAATAAAGTAATACATATACATGTATGTGCAATACATATGAAGGTTTATTCTTTTCACATATGCATACTTTATATTTATCATCCTCAACAAATTTATAGTGCAGAGAGACCGTTACACACGGTCATTGTTATATATTCACACACTGATGACTACAATCCCAAGCACACACACCACACACACACACACACACACACACACCACTCCATGAGTTACGTATCATTTCCTACAATAAAAGTTGATCTCCTTCCACAATTGCAGGCGGTGTAAACGTAAAGTAAACGGTGGTGTGTCAGCACTGATGTTATTGCCAGTATAAAAGAAGACTGCTGGGATGGGAGAAAGGAGCTGGAGCCATTGGTCACATCGCTAAAAACAAAGGCGTAGTAAATGACTGTCATCACCCAGGACGTTAATATTAGCACGGAGATTATTTATGCATACGGTGCTCTGGGAAATGAACCAACAAACCCTCACAAGACCCGGGCTTCCCTCTGCTCAGTGGTGTGACGATCATCTCCTCAACGCTGTGGAGAGGAGGAGGAAGATATGTGTGTGTGTGTGTGTGTGTGTGTGTGTGTGTGTGTGTGTGTGTGTGTGTGTGTGTGTTAGTGTGTGTTTGTATGTGTCTGTGTGAGTTTGTGAGAGAGTCTGTGTGTGCAAGTGTGTCTGCGTGAGACAGATGAACACAGAGAGAGAGAGAGAGAGAGAGAGAGAGAGAGAGAGAGAGAGAGAGAGAGAGAGAGAGAGAGAGAGAGAGAGAGAGAGAGAGGAGAGAGAGGAGAGAGAGAGAGAGAGAGAGAGAGGAGGAGAGAGAGAGAGAGAGGAGAGAGAGAGAGAGAGAGAGATCATTGTAATTGGACCATTGTAGTTATGCTGTACAACATCAGAAACGCAGCTGTCAAAGAGCAAGCCTGAGAGACCTGTCTGCGGGCGAGCATTGAGAGAGAGGTACACTGTCAAAACGAGCTTCTTTAAACAGCCACACAGCTGTGACTCTTACACACACTTAGCCACTCCGAGGCCTCGGTGTGGGTTTTTATAACATTGAGATGAAGCCAAAAATTTTTTTATCTTTCTACGTCACTAAACTGGGGGACGGAAGGAGAAGATACAGAGAGAAGGAGAGAGGGATGGGGAAGGAGAAGGAGAACTGAGGAAGAGGATGGGCAGAGGAAGAGCACAGACAAAACAGCGGCCGTTCAGATCCTCAACGGTGAAGTACGTGCTGGGCGGCTCCTCCTGGACGGGCCTTTGAAAAACGCACCAAAAAAATGTGTTTAATTCAGAGGATACATCTTGTCTCGGCACAGTCGCTGTGAAAGCAGGGATGGAAAAGTACACCGCTCCAGGCCACAGGCGCTCACCTACGAGCCAAACCCACTGCCGTCTGGGTACGAGCCCAAGTCGTTAAGCACTACATCACACAAACAATTAACAGTAAGTAGCTCACTCCGGGGCACAGAACCCACCTTCTGGGACTAGAATCTGCAACCTTTTGCTTACCGGTGCAGTCCCCACTTCCCGGGCGGTCATGCTACCGCCAAACCATACCGGTCCAGTCCCCCACTTCCCGGGCGGTCATGCTACCATGAAATGATAAGCACAGCACGCACAACTCTATCCACACACACTGTCAGCAAGGAAAAATATATTTTACTTGACTTTTTTTCCCCCATTTTTCTCCCCAGAATGTAAAAAGACAATCAGATAATACAGGGCGTGGACAACGCTGGTCCTGGGGGGTATACTACGAAGCAGTCTCACTGAGTTAGCTAGATAACTGCACTGAGTAAAACCCGGAAGAGCTCTTTTTACTTCAGTCCATGTTCCAGAATTTGGGAAGGTTCCGGGTTTTACTCAGTGCAGTTATCCAGCTAACTCAGAAATCCTGTTTCGTAGTATACCCCCCTGGAGTGCCGGTGCCCGTTTCTGGGTTTTGTTCCAGCTGAGCTTGATCACAAGAGGTTGTTGGATGATTAAAAGTCTGAGCCTGAATATTCTGAATGGTGAAACGCTGAGTGCCCCCAGCACATGGTCACCTGCATTCATTACACCTGATTAATTAAAAAATAATCCAGTTTTGTAGTTATAGGTTTGAATGGAGCAAAGACCAGGACCGTCTCCGGCCCTCCAGGACCAGGGTTGCCTAACCCTGGCATTTCAGCACTTGTTGCAGTAACCCTCAGGTATCAATTTTGGGGGCATGTGCTCCAGGGCTGCTGGGTGAAATACCCGGGCCCCAGACAATAATATTTAACTGTGTGATCCACCTGTATGAGAGAGATACTACACCTGTATGAGAGATACTACACCTGTATGAGAGAGATACTACACCTGTATTACAGAGATACTGCACCTGTATGAGAGAGATACTACACCTGTATGAGAGATACTACACCTGTATGAGATATACTACACCTGTATGAGATATACTACACCTGTATGAGAGAGATACTACACCTGTATGAGAGATACTACACCTGTATGAGAGAGATACTACACCTGTATGAGAGATACTACACCTGTATGAGAGATACTACACCTGTATGAGATATACTACACCTGTATGAGAGAGATACTACACCTGTATGAGAGATACTACACCTGTATGAGAGAGATACTACACCTGTATGAGAGAGATACTACACCTGTATGAGAGAGATACTACACCTGTATGAGAGAGATACTACACCTGTATGAGGGAGATACTACACCCTGTATGAGAGAGATACTAACCTGTATGAGAGAGATACTACACCTGTATGAGAGAGATACTACACCTGTATGAGAGATACTACACATGTATGAGGGAGATACTACACCTGTATGAGAGATACTACACCTGTATTAGAGAGATACTACACCTGTATGAGAGAGATACTACACCTGTATGAGGGAGATACTACACCTGTATGAGAGAGATACTACACCTGTATGAGAGATACTACACCTGTATTAGAGAGATACTACACCTGTATGAGAGATACTACACCTGTATTAGAGAGATACTATACCTGTATGAGGGAGATACTACACCTGTATTAGAGAGATACTACACCTGTATGAGGGAGATACTACACCTGTATTAGAGAGATACTACACCTGTATGAGAGAGATACTACACCTGTATTAGAGAGATACTACACCTGTATGAGAGAGATACTACACCTGTATGAGAGATACTACACCTGTATGAGAGATACTACACCTGTATGAGATATACTACACCTGTATGAGAGAGATACTACACCTGTATGAGAGATACTACACCTGTATGAGAGAGATACTACACCTGTATGAGAGATACTACACACCTGTATGAGAGATACTACACCTGTATTAGAGAGATACTACACCTGTATGAGAGAGATACTACACCTGTATGAGAGATACTACACCCTGTATGAGAGATACTACACCTGTATTAGAGAGATACTACACCTGTATGAGAGATACTACACCTGTATGAGAGAGATACTACACCTGTATGAGAGAGATACTACACCTGTATGAGAGATACTACACCTGTATGAGAGAGATCACTTACTACCTGTATTAGAGAGATACTACACCTGTATGAGAGATACTACACCTGTATGAGAGAGATACTACACCTGTATGAGAGAGATACTACACCTGTATGAGAGATACTACACCTGTATGAGAGATACTACACCTGTATGAGAGAGATACTACACCTGTATGAGAGAGATACTACACCTGTATGAGAGAGATACTACACCTGTATGAGAGATACTACACCTGTATGAGAGAGATACTACACCTGTATGAGAGATACTTACACCTGTATGAGAGAGATACTACACCTGTATGAGAGATACTACACCTGTATGAGAGAGATACTACACATGTATGAGAGATACTGCACCTGTATGAGAGAGATACTACACCTGTATGAGAGAGATACTACACCTGTATGAGAGATACTACACCTGTATGAGAGAGATACTACACCTGTATGAGAGATACTACACCTGTATGAGAGAGATACTACACATGTATGAGAGAGATACTACACCTGTATTAGAGATACTACACCTGTATGAGAGAGATACTACACCTGTATGAGAGATACTACACCTGTATTAGAGAGATACTACACATGTATGAGAGATACTACACCTGTATTAGAGAGATACTACACATGTATGAGAGATACTACACCTATATGAGAGAGGATACTACACATGTATGAGAGATACTACACCTGTATTAGAGAGATACTACACCTGTATGAGAGATACTACACCTGTATGAGAGATACTTACACCTGTATGAGAGAGATACTACACCTGTATGAGAGATACTACACCTGTATGAGGGAGATACTACACCTGTATGAGATATACTACACCTGTATGAGAGAGATACTACACCTGTATGAGAGATACTACACCTGTATGAGAGAGATACTACACCTGTATGAGAGATACTACACCTGTATGAGAGATACTACACCTGTATGAGAGATACTACACCTGTATGAGAGAGATACTACACCTGTATGAGAGATACTACACCTGTATGAGAGATACTGCACCTGTATGAGAGAGATACTACACCTGTAAGAGAGATACTACACATGTATGAGAGAGATACTACACCTGTATGAGAGAGATACTACACCTGTATGAGAGAGATACTACACCTGTATGAGAGATACTACACATGTATGAGAGAGATACTACACCTGTATGAGAGAGATACTACACCTGTATGAGAGATACTACACATGTATGAGAGAGATACTACACTGTATGAGAGAGATACTACACCTGTATTAGAGAGATACTACACCTGTATGAGAGATACTACACATGTATGAGAGAGATACTACACCTGTATGAGAGAGATACTACACCTGTATGAGAGATACTACACATGTATGAGAGAGATACTACACCTGTATGAGAGAGATACTACACCTGTATGAGAGATACTACACATGTATGAGAGAGATACTACACCTGTATGAGAGAGATACTACACCTGTATGAGAGATACTACACCTGTATGAGGGAGATACTACACCTGTATGAGATATACTACACCTGTATGAGAGAGATACTACACCTGTATGAGAGATACTACACCTGTATGAGAGAGATACTACACCTGTATGAGAGAGATACTACACCTGTATGAGAGATACTACACCTGTATGAGAGAGATACTACACCTGTATGAGAGATACTACACCTGTAGAGAGATACTACACCTGTATGAGAGAGATACTACACCTGTATGAGGAGATACTACACCTGTATTAGAGAGATACTACACCTGTATGAGGGAGATACTACACCTGTATGAGAGATACTGCACCTGTATGAGGGAGATACTACACCTGTATGAGAGATACTACACCTGTATGAGAGAGATACTACACCTGTATGAGAGATACTACACCTGTATGAGGGAGATACTACACCTGTACTGAGAGATACTACACCTGTATAGAGATACTACACCTGTATGAGAGATCCTCACCTGTATGAGAGATACTACACCTGTATGAGAGATACTGCAACCTGTATGAGGAGATACTACAACCTGTATGGGAGATACTACACCAGTATGAGAGATACTACACCTGTATGAGAGAGATACTACACCTGTATGAGAGATACTGCACCTGTATGAGGGAGGATACTACACCTGTATGAGAGATACTACACCTGTATGAGAGAGGATACTACACCTGTATGAGAGATACTACCCCTGTATGAGAGATACTACACCTGTATGAGAGATACTACACCCTGTATGAGGGAGATACTACACCTGTATGAGAGATACTACACCTGTATGAGGGAGATACTACACCTGTATGGGAGATACTACACCTGTATGAGAGAGATACTACACCTGTATGAGAGAGATACTACACCTGTATGAGAGAGACACTACACCTGTATGAGAGAGCTACTACACCTATATGAGAGAGATACTACACCTGTATGAGAGAGATACTACACCTGTATGAGGGAGATACTACACCTGTATGAGAGAGATACTACACCTGTATGAGAGAGACACTACACCTGTATGAGGAGATACTACACCTGTATGAGAGAGATACTACA
>CM056393.1:113911-209283 GCA_029718625.1 Synaphobranchus kaupii
TTCACTGGACAAACCTCTTGATTTTAGGAATTAGTTAATTGCAACAAAATTCATAAACTGACTTCCAATGTTTTAATCATTGAGACATTGGGAAAAAAATAATCTGTTTAAATATTAGCAATGTTTGTGTGTTTTTAACATCCCTAGTTGGCACTGCATCTTTATGTCATCTGAATATACTTATTATTGATGCTCATAATAAAGCAGAGGTATACAAACAATAATAGATTAACTGGACCTGAACAGTGCCTACTTTAAACTGATACCCTAAACATGCAGCAAATACAATTAATTTGCTGCATTCGATAGGCAATGTGCCACAGCAGTCTGCCCAGAGGGCTGATGGGAAATGTATTCCCAAGCCAACCGAACAAGCTGCGCAGACACAGCCATTGAACACCACCTCCCTTCCTGCTCCCTGCTCACAGAATTTAGCCCGGGGGCTTTTCTGGCTTTTTCTCTACATTCCACAGTATCCAAGATGCAGCGTTGGACTCATGAATATTCATAAGCTGAACAACTATCAGTTTTGACTCACCTGCACACAAAAAAAAGCCCCTGGATTCAATTTTGTTGACCACACCACCTTCCCTGTCAGATTTTAATAAATATTCATGGCACAGTTCCTACTTTTGCAGGCAGTACTGTTTTAGTGTTTTTCTTTCACCATGTAAGTCAATGGCAGCACTGTGGTCAAAATACTCAGTCAATAAATTTTTCCCACAAAAAAAATTTAATTCCAATAGGTGCCTTTCCTTCATCTAATGCCTCTGCATGTGCTGATTTTTTTAAAATATTGCGTCGTTTGGACAGGGTATTAACATTTGTTCAGAACCAATCAGAGGGACAGGTTGAGTCATCTTCGGCTCCACGGAGCAGACGCAGTTTGTACAAACGACATCCGGAGCCTCAATTCAGTTTTTACGAGGCCGTGGAAAGGCAATGGGTGACGTCACAGTGGCTTTGTCCATATTTTTATACAGTCTATGTACGCAACCAGCCAGGGCACTCAGTGTTCCCCTGGACAGATGGTGTCTGGGTCAAACTGGGAGAAACGTGGCGATAAAGTGAAATCGCACGGCCGCTCGGCCCTCTTTGACTCTGACGCCATTAACACACTTTGACCTCCTTGGGCCGCAACCGCGAGCAGTTTTCAAGCGCTCCCCGTGGATAATGGTGACACTGGACCTGGGCTTGTGTGAGCAGCTACTGTGCTTGCAGTGATTGTGGAAGTGAGAGAGAGAGAGAGAGAGAGAGAGGGGGACGGAAGGGGAGAAAAAGGATTGGTGATAAATAGTTGATGAAGCACTTGCGGGCAAAGAGGGGAAAATCTCCCTCTCTCTCTCTCTCTTTCTCCCCCTCTCTCTCTCTCTCCCCCCCTTTCTCTCTCCCTCTCCTTCTCCCTCTCTCTGTCTCTCTCCCTCTCTCTCTCTCCTCTCTCTTTCTCCCCCTCTGTCTCTCTCCCCCTTTCTCTCTCCCTCTCCTTCTCCCTCTCTCTCTCTCACTGTCTCTCTCCCTCTCTCTCTGTCTCTCTCCCTTTCTCTGTAACATGCTGTGTGCCAGTCTGAAACACGCACTATTCTTGTCCGTCTCGCCCTTTCTCCCAGTTCTACAATCCCTCCCTCCCTCCCTCCCTCTCTCAGATCTAATTTCCCTCTCTTTTTAGCTCTTGCCCTGCCCTCTATTCTCTCATCCTCTCCTCCCTGTCCCCCATTTTCTCCTTCTTTTCATTCCCTTGCACCCTTTCTCATCTTCCAGTCCTGCTGCCTCTCTCTTTCAATCCTGCTTTTTTCCCTTTCTACCCTCTGTGCTTCAATCTCTCTTTCTCTCGCTCCGTCTAACACACACACTCCCCGTCCTCCCTCTCTTCTCACTCACAAGTGTGCGCACACACCCTCTTCACTCTCTCTTACGCACACACTCACTTCTCTGCATCTCACGCACACACGCACGCACACACACGCACACGCGTACACGCACACACGCACATAAAAGCTCCTGAGATGATGGGTATGTATTCGATTCACGTGAAGATCTGGAGATGATGAATATTTCACGAGTCGTTCTGGAGGGAAATACTCATAATTCGCAGCCAGGCACATTATTGCTACAGGGGATGCCAAATCCTGCTCGTACGTATGTGCGTACGCATGTTGACAGCGCAAACCGAATACAAGCATTCTATATTTTTAGGCATCACTGTATAAAGCATAGCAGAAGCGAACAACACAACACCCCCCCCCCCCAGCAACACCAGTGCCCTCAACCAACAAGATTACAATTAATCAATAAATACAATGAAAGAAAAAAAATCTAGAACCTTTTTTGTCCATTTAAATATTTAATTGGTTGGCTGTTTGTAACTGCCTTTGGTTGTATCTATAGATAGACTGGCCAGCCACATAGCGGAGTGCTGCTTAATAATTAAAGCGCAGGATAAACTTCAACTGCCGTCACACCGCAAGGGGATACTCGCTATCAACATGCCAGGATGTGGCAGCTTGGACCCTCATCCATCCATCCATTATCTAACCTGCTTATTCCTGGCCAGGGTCATGGGGGGGGGGGGGGGGGGGGGGGGGGGGGGCTGGAGCCTATCCCAGCATGCATTTGGCGAGAGGCAGGAATACCCCCTGGACAGGTCGCCAATCCATCGCAGGGCACACACACACCACCATTCACTCACATGCAAACCTACGGGCAATTTAGAGTCTCCAAATAGCCTAGCCTGTATGTCTTTGGATTGCGGGAGGAAATGAAACCCTGGGAGTATCAATCGGGTTTGCAATGTTAAATAAAGGTTCAACTGCAGGAAAGTCAGACGCAAAAGTATCACGGCTACAATTCACACTTGAGGAAACGGGATGAATATTAAAGCGATATGGCACATGAACCTGTGGTATATCATGAATACTGCAAAGCCAGGGGATGCTGTTCAGCAGGGTGTGAGCCGGGGTGCTGGCAAACTCCATATCCATGTCAATTTCTAATAATTCACCAAACAAAGATACACAAGACTGCAAACCGCTGCAGCCCAAGTACCCTTAAATCCGCCGGGACAGAAGGCGCTCCTTTTTTGGTTAAGGAACCATGGTGTGGTGCATGAACGAGCCTCACGGCCTCAAATCAGGACCGCGCCAGTGCCGACTGTGGCCGTTTCTGTTGGGACGATTGCATTGTCTAGGGTATGGGGAGGCTTCTGTCGGTCAGGGGTCTGCGTTGCATCGCTCTCTGGCGACCCCCGCTGGTATGAAAAGGTATGAAAAGGTCTTCCTCCGACCCAACTCTGCGCAAGCTCGGCTGCAGTCAGCGGTGTGCAAAGAAGCAAAGAAGCAGACCAGCGACACCTCGTGTTTCGGAGTAGAACTGCGTCTAGAGGGTGCCTACACTCTTCCGAAACGGCAGTGGGGTTCGCGCATTAAAACGGCTGTGGTTTCAGACAGTTAGCCATTCAAAGGTAGGGGCGGGGGGTGAGGGGACTTGGTCAGGCCCTACGTTGGGTGCCAAAATAAAAGAATAAAAAGGTATGACTTGGTAAAAAAAAAGCACAGAGCTTTGTGTAGGCAGGATTCACAAGAGCCCAGGACACTCCCCACCTCCGAGACTGCAAAGCTCAGCCTTACCCTCGCAACAGCGGCGAGGGGAGTCGCTCCATGATTCACATCTAACAGCAGAAGCCCTGATGAAACCGTAATAATGACTCCAGCTGGCCTCGCACAGATCGGATCACCGCGATACGCTGCTGCAGGCTGCTGCTTCTGCTGCCCGGATTCCTGCTCACATACTGCCCTCTATGTGGTGAACAGGAGACGTGCTTGAAATAGGTGCTGAATGCAACGCTCCTCCATAGGAAAGCCCTGTTCTCCAAAGTGCAAAATAGCAGGTGAGCAGGAGGACTCAAAGCGCGGAGTCTGGAGTTTCCACCATAGAGCAAGACCCTAAAGAACACTCCATTGCTTCTGTTCAAAGACCTACCACAAAAAAGAAAACCGACGAATCTCTCTCTCTCTTCTCTCTTTCTGTCACAAGCACACACACACACACACACACACAGTACATAAGCATTGACACTCACAGACAAGCACAACCAGCACACTGTCATATTACCTGAAATTCTAACTCTACTGGACCTGTGGATTGATGTGAACCAATAGATGCGACTTATTTGAATTATAATAGAGTTAATTAAAGGAGGCCATAGGACAAAGGTCACCTTCACACAGGACGGGTAGATTATGGACCCAGGCTGCCGTGCTTTGATTAAAACATCTTAATCAACATAATCAATACGAAAGACAATAATAATACTGAAATGTTATAATATAATCAATTTTGATCAATCCTTTCACACTTAAGACTTGCTTCTGGTCACAAATCAGTTCAGCGTTTTATTTTCCCTGCACAGATTTTGCACAGGATACGTTCTACAGTCCATATTGCAATCACAATAAAATAATAACGAGCCCTCGTAAACCACTGTTACCCAAAATACACACATGGCGAGGCACAAACCTTCTGGGGGCAGGCCGTCTGTCGTCTGCACCCCCCCCCCCCCCACCCCACCCCGCCCCGCCCCCGCCCCCAAAAAATAAAACAGTCTGAGGTCCCAGACAGGGTCACTCTGAAAGACGGCAGTAAGTAAACAGTCGCCCCACATCTGTCGGCTTCACATCATACCCTCATTCTGTGAGAAAAGTCACCAAGACATTCCCATAGCTCATGCGCACGGGGACGTCTGATTGGTTGGTATTTAACCCTTTGAAGAGCAAGTTCTTCTTTCAAAATTCTAAGTCAGTGTTCTAGAACTCCATTGCTGTCAATTGCCAGTAGTGATTGTTACATCAGCATTAGAGTGTTCAGTTAAGAACACTCTAATCACATATTTGCGATCTTGCAAAAGGAATAAAGGAAGAAAATAAGCCTGATTGTACAAGCCCATCTTGGGAAGAAAAGAAACCAGTCAGTCGGATTAGCGCAGTTGTTTTCAGTAAGAATGAAATGGCGTTGCCTTCCGAAAGTGTTCAGACTAGCCTTGTGTTTCTATGTGGCCCCCCATAGTGAAACAAAACAGGCAGAGAATTTATCAGACACATACACACACACACACCCACACACAAAACAGGCAGAGAAATTCTCAGACACACACACATGCACAGAAAACAATTGAATGAATATGTCACACAGAGGTAGAGAATGTCTCACAGACACACATGCGCACACACACACACACACACACACACCTCAGCTGAAAGGTATAAAAGCACCTTGCGCAGAAGAGAAGCAGGTGTTTCTAACACTGAATGTTCCATTCCCATTTGGAGTAAATATAGCATCATGAAAGCATATGGAACAGCCGAATTGGGTGTTAACATGCGTGGGTGTGTGTGTATATGTAGGTGTGCTTGACGCATGTGTCTGTAGATGTGTGAGAACTGCGTGTGTGTGTGTGTGTGTGTGTGTGTGTGTGTGTGTGTGTGTGTGTGTCGAAGATATGCCGTGTGCGCGCGTATGGGCGTCTGTAAGATATGCTGTGTGTATACAGGTGTGTGTGTGTCTGTAAGATGTGCCATGTTTGTGGGTGTGTGGGTGTGTGTGTGTGTGTGTAAGATATGTCATGTGTGTGTGTGTGTGTGTGTGTGACAGAGAAAGAGAAAGAAATAAGTGACAGTAAGTAATGTAAGGAAGGCTGACACGGAACCAGACCCCTCCTGTCAAATGTTTTTTGTCTGGTTTTCTTCACATATCCTTAATTTTTGACAGAGAATATCAGACTGCATGTCTGTGCTGCCTGGGGCACCATTCTGTAAACCACACAGATGGTCAAAACCAACATACTATCTGGGTCAATGGCAGTGTGCTTAGCTGGGCTTTAAACCTCAGGTTTAAACATTACAACTGGAACAGCGATGCGAATCTGTGAAATAAGGATTTGCCGTTTCAGTTGTAATGCAGTTCTGCGGTCTGTGGGGTTAAACCCGAGGTTTAAACTCTGTGGTCTATGGGTTCAAGCCGGAGGTTTAAACTCCAGCTAAGCATGCTGCAGTTGACCCCCCCTGCGTCTGAAAATAATATTTGTAGCAAAAAACAAAACAAAAATGAAAAATGAATGGCACCCATCACAGGGGTGCTCTCTGCCCTTTGCCCACCACCGCACACCTGTTTTTAGAGCTGACCTCAATTATACGGTCACGCCGCCAAGCAATCAACCGTCCACGCACACACAATCAACCCACTCATCAATGAACCAATAAATCACTGTCAGGAGAAAATTACAATCAATATCTATGAATGGAACACAATTTAAATGGACAATCCCCAGCTCAAATCCTAAAATAGCATTTGAACACAGAGTCCCATAAACACACCCAACACTTAAGATTTATAGGCCAATTAATTAAGACAAACCATGCACTATTATTGAAGACAGATGAACACAGTCAGCCTTCACGAAAAGCCTAACATTACTATATACACACAATGCCATCCTAAATTATTCACATCCTTTATAAATATGAGCAAATTAAGGCTGTATGAAATAAACAACACAGGTATTGTGCAGTCAAAAACAGTATATTCCTTTATATTAATACAATGACTTAAAGGAAAAGATTTTGCTGAACTAATCCTTTCTTACAAAGCATACGTGTCACAATTATTTAAACCCCTGCTTTCAGTACTTTGTGAACCTTCTCTTCACAATTAAGGATAACACCACTGAGTGATTTTCTATGGCGTTTAGAGACTGGAAAATAGATATGGGGGGGGGTATTTTTACCATTTAGATGTTAGTCTGTTAGTCTGTGCTTGAGGACTGCCCAATTCAAAACCACAAATTTGCGAAATGCTTCTAAACCTCTGAAACATGCAGAAGAAAAACACATATTTCAATACACAATAGTAAAATTATATATTACTATTTTTTTTTTTTAAAGTTAATTATTTGTACAGCACCTTTCATAAAATGAAATAAGCAGCTCAAGGTGCTTCAGAGTAGGATAAAAAAAAAAACAACAACACATCTTTAAAGATAAATAAATAAAAGGTCCATGTTTACAAAAACCGAATGTGAAAGAGATATTGAACTTTAATGGAAATGAATGGACGGCTTCATCGCCAGTGACACCGTGACCATATAAAAAAAAATTTTTTTTTAAACCCTCAAGTTGCGTTTCCAGTTGAAGAGGCTCCTGCAGCAGGATGGATTGCAGGCAGTCATTAATAAAGCCGCAGAGGGAGATTACGGTTTACTGGCACGGCGGATGAAAATATTTGCGGCGCACGCATATGCGCGGTCTCTCACTGGGTCTGCTGGCACAGCGGCGATTCAGCGTATAGGCCCAACACAAGCCTCGCCTGCCAGCGTCATCTATCCATCCATCCAGCCATCCACCCATCCACCCATCCATCCTTCCATCCTTCCGCACCAACTGTTTCAGGACCCAACTGCAATACGGCCCGTATTTTATCATCCAAGAGAGCATGACTCACCCCTTTTCCCCGAATTCTCTCACTACACATCACACCTCACCCCCACCCACCCACACTCGATTTACACACACACTTCGTCACCAGCACACAATTACCTGACCGCCATAAATTAAACAGGGCACACATTTTATTTTTAAACAGAACAATGGCCTCTCATTCAGCAGTGCCATTTTGAAAATGATTCGTGTGAGAAGAGAGACTGAGAGACAATCAGAGAAAGAGAGAGAAGGGGGAGAGAGAGAGAGAGAGAGAGAAGGGGGAGAGAGAGAGGGAGAGAGAGAGAGAGAGAGAGAGATTGAGAGCGAGAGAGAGGGAGAGAGAAAAAGAGAGAGATAGAGTGTGAGAGAGAGAGAGAGAGAGAGAGAGAGAGAGAGAGAGAAAGAGAGTTATAGAGTGTGAGGGGGGGAAAGAGAGAGAGAGAGAGAGAGAGAGAGAGAGAGAGAGAGAGAGAGAGAGAGAGGAGAGACGCGACTGTGAGAAACGGCCCTAGACGTCTGTGCTCACTTTCCATTAGCTACGGGGCTTGGCGGGAACAATCTCGTCATAACGCTAAGAGCAGGTCTTACTCTGAGGACCCGAGGTGGGGGACGGAGATTAAAAAAAGACGGGTCACAGACAGACGGGAATAGATGTGTGCGTGTGCCCGCCCCGCCCATGAAGAGCCTTGCCGGGAATCCGTGGCACCAGGGCATCCAAACCGAGGCCCCGTCTCCGTGTCCAAACGAAAAGAACCGGTTCTCCACTTCAGGAGCTCTGACCTGTGGACCTAAGGTGAGGGTTTCAACCCCCCCCCCCCCCACCCCCCCCAGATGAGAACCCACAGTGCCAGGGCATCACCCCCCCAGGTGAGAACCCACAGTGCCAGGGCATCACCCCCCCAGGTGAGAACCCACAGTGCCAGGGCATCACCCCCCCCAGGTGAGGACCCACAGATCCGACTCCATAACAACCGACTAACCAACGGACCAGAGCCCTGTTTCACAAAGCAGGATTACTTAGTTAGCTGGATAACTGCACTGAGTAAAACCCGGAACCCTCCCAAACCCGGAACATGGACTGAAGTAAAAAGAGCAGTTCTGGATTTTACTCAATGCAGTTATCCAGCTAACTCATTAATTCTGCTTTGTGAAATACCCACCCTGGGTTCAAATAGTATTTGATTTGGATTCAAGTACTTTTCTGCATTTGACTAAGCTTGCCTGGTGTACTGGAACGAATGAAATAATCCCAAAAGGGTAAACCCCGCCCATCTGCTCCTTCAAGCAGGCTCAGATGCACCAGGCAAGACCACTTGAGCACAGAAAAGTACTTGAATCCCAAACATATACTAATTGATTGAACCCATGCCTGCCAACCAACAAACGCACCAGATCTGAACAGGGAACTAGCAATGCCTGAGAAGCTTTGTGCTCAAGCAGCAACTGAGCCAAGGTGGTCCATTAAAAAAAGATAATAATACTTTAGATTAAATGAAACATGCAACAGTCGCTCGTTAAGAACATATACCTTCACTTTATTATTAAAAACGGACTTTCCAGCCTCCCCGGCCTCCATCAGATCCGAATTAATCCACTGACAGGGGACTCAGCCGGCAATAACCACAACCGAGAAACACAAACTTTTATTTGGTGATGCATTCGGAATTAACTAAAAATACAACGGCCTTATATATTCCCCTGCAATATGTAATTAAAATGGAAAACAGCGTTTTAGAGTGTGCGGGGTTCTTCACACTTACTGCTGAAATTACAGTCCGGGTGTGTAAATGAGCGTTGTGTAAAATGTGAGTCACGAAGAACAAGGGCCAATGGTAAATAAACAGTGTAATGTCACAAATTATTCTAATTTCAACACGTTCATGAGGAGGATCTTACACACAAATTAGGGACACTTTCATTGCATCAATTACACTTTGATAAACTCAGACGGCCTGTTGTCAAACCCTGCATTAAGTGTTTGCATATAAATAGGAATCAAGAATCACGGTAGAGACTCCATATCTCTGAAACCTATGGCACTCTTTATTTCATCCCTTAAAACAGCGCCGAGTTTTACCAAGCCTCTTCAACAAGAAAATAAACGAGCACTGAAGTATGCCTCTTTATACGTTTTCATAGTCAGTCATGTTCCACCCCATTTACCTGCTAAGATTGGAAATGTATCTATAAATTATCAGAGAAAATAGCATTTATTTCATGCCAATTAATTTGTTTTTATTTAACAATCAGAGATTCCGATTACATCAGCTTATACACGGAGACCTGCTTTAATCGTGGAGAAATTATGTACGTTTTTTTTTACATGGGTCTGAAATAGCAGATTGCGTAATATGATTTTCTCTTTTTTCCTGTTTCTTCCTCTTGCCGACACCAGCACCTCTTTGACGGAGACACGTTTGTGCACAAGGCTATTTTTCTTCTTTTTTTTCATATGTATATATACAGTATATATATGTATATAATATATATATTTGTGGCTTTTATACACAATGTACAATTCCACATGAAAAGATGGCAAATATTCTCCATCTATACTTAGCATCTATGTAAAAAGTACATACTGTACATAAGTACATACTACTGTTGTACAAAATTTATTTGTCTGGTGAATTTGTCTATATCCATGTTCTCCACCTCTCCCTTAACTTCTCCCTCCCCAGTCCCCATGTACCTCTTTAACCCCACCAAAAAACAGCCCCCCAACATCTACCCAACCACCCCAACACAGAAAGACTAAGGTAAAGACAGAGAGAGACAGAGAGAGAGAGAGAAAGAGAGACTGAAATGGATATAAAGACAGACAGACATAGACAGAAACAGAGGCAGAGAGAAAGAATCCATCCATGGTCACAGGGCCCCTAAAACAGCTCCAAGCACCACACAATTATTCACAAATTTAATTTAATATTTAGAAATTCTTTCAGAGTACCCTCTGAATGGTCTCCACCCTAAGTAATATCTCAGCCAATGGCCATTTGAGGGCGGGGCGGCTTACGTCCAATCAGCGGTCCAAGAATAAGGCACAGGTTAGAGAAAACAGCTGCTACGTAGAATAGTTTACCCCCGTGGGGCTGTGAGCGGAGTGCGCTAAATATGCCATTTCATTATTTATGAAAGAACAAAGGCATAACACCAGAATCCTGCCAATCTGGGACGCAACCCAAAAAAAAAAACTTGTTCAAAAATTAGGCTAATTTTGTTTTTAGAGACACAAATTCAGCGAAGAACCCTTTAAATGCAATAAGAACATGGCGTACAGGGATGGAGCAGGGGTGTGATGATCTCAGTGTTACATGGACTGCAAATGAGTCATCTGGAAATGGGCCATATCAAAAGCTTGCTACCATGCCGTTCCCACAATGGAGAATGCCAGACAAATCTAGTTAAAGTGCAATTGTACAGCCTAGATATCGTACCGGCTGTTTCTAAATACACAGTTAGAAATGCATTAACAGGATTAGTGGGAGGTAACTGATGGAATTGAGGTATGGGACTGTACGTATAACCTGGATGGTAGGATGGTAGATCTCTAGCTGTTGAATGAGGTGTGCTTTGTCAGGGTTGGAGTGAAAACCTACAGGACGGTAGATCTCTAGCTGTTGAATGAGGTGTGCTTTGTCAGGGTTGGAGTGAAAACCTACAGGATGGTGGATCTCTAGCTGTTGAATGAGGTGTGCTTTGTTAGGGTTGGAGCAAAAACCTACAGGATGGTAGATCTCTAGCTGTTGAATGAGGTGTGCTTAGTTAGGGTTGGAGCGAAAACCTACAGGATGGTAGATCTCTAGCTGTTGAATGAGGTAGGCTTGTTAGGGTTGGAGCAAAAACCTACAGGACGGCAGATCTCTAGCTGTTCAATGAGGTGTGCTTTGTTAGGGTTGGAGCAAAAACCTACAGGATGGTAGGTCTCTAGCTGTTGAATGAGGTGTGCTTTGTTAGGGTGGGAGTGTAAACCTACAGGACGGTAGATCTCTATCTGTTGAATGAGGTGTGCTTTGTTAGGGCTGGAGTGAAAACCTACAGGACGGTGAATCTCCAGGAACAGGCTTGGGGACCATTTTTTAAACTGTAAAACCACAAAGTGGGAGTTTGGAACATGTCAAGGCTTCTCTGGCTTAATCATTACTGGATTCATCGTAAAGAGGGAGCAAATGTTTGAGGTACGATTTTCTGAAATTGGGGGGTATAGTGTGGGTAACTGAAGCTAATTTGAGCCCATATTTTTTAGTGAATGCATCACAACAGGATTAGTAGGGGTTCTGAGAATATAGGATAGATAGACTGATAGATGACCAAGTCTCCATAGTCACCCCTGAAGATAGTGTGCCGTAAATGAAGATTAGAATCTATTTTCAGAACGCTAACAACATGTAGGCTACGAGGTAATTCCCTACCAATCATAGCACTTTCATTAATAACCATAAAAAATGTACGACAGCAAAAAAAAAAAAAAAAAAACTTGAAATGTGCATTTGTCCATATTCTTCCAAGCATGGCCATGTTTATCTCTGTCTTTGAAATTAATAAAATTAAAATGCAAGATGCTAGCACAGTACAAAGGCCAAAATTTCTTAATTAGCTCACGTCCACGCACTGTTGAAAAAGCTCTCCGTTTCCAATTCACACGTTTTTAAAAAAAAAAAAAAAAAAAAAGAAAAGCATATGCCTCCCTTCCTTTGCAGACTGCATCACACATTAGCCTTGCCTTGTGCCATCAGAGTGTACGCAGAACTCAACTGTGTTTTTTTTTTTGTTTTTTTTAGGACTGCAGATGGACAGATACCCTGGCAGCAGTTGCAGAATTCAGACCAAGAAATTCTAACACCAGAAGAAGAAGGAGGCAAGAAGATGGCGTTACATCAATCCCTCTTTTCTTGCTGGAATCAGCTTGGAGGCGGATGAAGAATCAATACAAGGAGACTTCCGGAAAATCTCCGACCTCAGAGCTGACAGGCTGGCCCCTCTATGTATCCTTCAGACCCTTAATCCCTTCACATAAATCACGTCGCTTTTCAGGCCAAAAAAAACAGCCACCACTGTCTGGAACTTTCACACATTCGTTTTATCCTTCACCCTTTCATCTTTGCTTCCTTTCTTGCCCTACTTCTCCCTCGCTCTACCTTTTATTTCTCTGACTCTCTGGGATTTTTTATTATTTTGTTCAAACCCAAGGTCAAACCATTCTTCTGAGCAAACCAGCACTAGATGCTGTGCTTAACGTGAACTAAGAGGCAGGGAACTTGGATCGGACAGGAAATCAGCCCGCAGCGTCGTGCCACAGCGCGGTAAAGCGGTTAGGGAGCTGTGAGGCTGCAGGTTTCATTCCCAGGTAAGGTAGGCCAGCTGCTGTGCTGTTGAGCAACCCCATTTGCTTCAGTAAATGTCCAGCCGGAAAAAAAAATGGATAGTGTGTTTAAAAACCGCAAGCTGTATAAGTTGCTCTGGATAAGAGCATCTATTAAATGCTTAAATATACACATAAATGTAAATCGTTCTCCAGTCGGGAGAGTTGTAAAATGGAAAAATCTGTGCATTAGACTCAGGTAACCTGTTGGTTCACGGCTGTGTGGCATTTATGGGCAGTTTACAGACCGGCGATGTATGATCGTTGCCAACGGCGATGATCACATTTGATAGTCGGTCTCAACGACTTGTGGTTTATACAAGTACAGGGGTCCTCAATCTTATCCAGAAAGGGCCGGTGTGGGTGCAGGTTTTTGTTCCAACCAAGTAGTAACACACCTGATTCTACTAATCAAGGTCCTTAGCAAACACTCTAGTGGTTGATTAGTAGAATCAGGTGTGTTACTGCTTGGTTGGAACAAAAGCCTGCACCCACACCAGCCCTTTCTGGATAAGATTGAGGACCCCTGCACCCACACCGGCCCTTTCTGGATAAGATTGAGGACCCCTGCACCCACACCGGCCCTTTCTGGATAAGATTGAGGACCCCTGCACCCACACCGGCCCTTTCTGGATAAGATTGAGGACCCCTGTACTAAAGTGATGGACGATATGTCATCATCGCGATCATAGCTGGGCCCACCGCTGAGACTTAAATCACATTGAACTTTGACCCCCGTCGCTGGCTCAGTTGTCATGACAACATTATAGAGCGTTCTTGTCTCCTGTAAATCAACTACCTTTAGCGTTAAGTGCGAAGGACTCGACTTCTCTGTGCGTTCCATTGCCGTTTATGTGTTTATACATTTTATAAGCGACAGCGTTTAATATTAAAGACAAGTGATAATGGAATGTTGGACATAATGTAGGCATATCCATTGGGCAATCATACATCGCCAAATTGTAAACTGCCCTGAACTCCATGGCAATTAGTACATATAACTGAACAGCACGGCTCCCTGGCAGAAGCCAAGAACGTGGGGCAGCTGGTGCCAAACCCACCCCTTCCCATCTCCCCCTTTAGACTAGGTGAGTAAGTCAGCAGAAAGCAGCGTGGGCGTAGCAGGGCTGGATTCATCAAACAGGAGGGACGGAACGACCGGATGACGTTTGTCAGAGAGTCCCAACAGCCACTGGTAACCTGAGCAACGATTTGGGAATAGAACAATTAGGGATTGTGACATCATTTTCAGACACCATCTCTCATTGGCTAAAAGATAAACACCGAATGCATGGTAACTACATGATCACCGTTCATTGCTTTGATTAAAATGTGAATGTTTAAACATTTTAAATGGCATATTATTTATCTTTGTGTCTGCCTTTCTCGTGTCGGATCGGGAGGCCGGCGGTGGCTTTGTGTGGTATGCCGGTTTCAGACTGGCGCTCTGATAACGAGCTAGCACAGGGACTCGGCTAGTTGAGAACGGGCGTAGAGACAGAATGCAGCCAACAGCCGAAACAAACATTCATCATTATGTTTGACTGAAATCAATGCAAACCCTCCTTAAGCCCCCTCCATTTTAATCCACATGTAGGCCATTTCCAGCAGGAGAGAAGCCCCAGGAGACGTACACAGGAGTCTCCAGTCTGAGTCAGATGGGCAGCGCAGTTCCTTACTATCAAACGGGGGTCTGACAAGGTCTTCACCTGACACACCGCCCCCACACGGTGCCTGTCTGGACTGCACTGGACCCATCTGCGTGTGGACTGCCCTGTCCAGGAGCGACTGAATGATTCACTTACTTAGCCAGCACCGGCATACAGGTCAACTTACACGACTTGCACTCTGCACACTATCCTTTAATACCCTTGGGATAATTTACAGAATTGATTCAGTTTTAGCTCCGTGGACATACAGTACAGTGCCCCACCTGGAAAATAACACCTGCAGCCTTCTGATATCATTTGCCACAATTGATGAGAATCTGCTTTTTAAAATTGTGAAAAAGCTCAACTGTTCAACTTGTACTCTTGATCCTATCCCTACCTTCTTTTTTTTTAAAGTATTCACCTGTTTGTCTGGGGAGGTGCTGAACCTTGTCAATTGTTCACTACAAACTGGCTGTTTTCCATCTGTTCTTAAAACTGCTGTTGTACGGCCCCTACTGAAAAAATTTAATTTAGACACTTCTATTCTTGACAATTATAGACCATTTCTAATTTAATGTTTCTCAGCAAAATACTTGAGAAACTGGTTTTTACGCAGCTGATTGAATTTATAAACACTAACACTATTTTTGAGAAGTTCCAGTCCAGTTTCCGTGCTATGCATAGTACTGAAACGGCATTAGTTAAAGTCCTTACCGACATTAGAGTGAATCTTGACTCAAAGAAACCCTGTTACTTCTTGACCTTAGTGCAGCATTCGATACTGTAGACCACAAAATCCTTTTAAACAGACTCCATACATGGGTTGGCATCTCTGGCACAGTTTTAAATTGGTTTAGGTCCTACCTCAGAAACCGTGATTCCCTGGTCTGTCTCGGCGAGCATTCATCACAGAAAGTCACCCTTACTTGTGGAGTTCCTCAAGGTTCAATATTAGGCCCCATTCTGTTTAGCTTGTACATGCTCCCACTAGGCAACATCATCCGAAAACATGGCATCAACTTCCATTTCTATGCCGATGATATCCAACTTTATATCTCTGCTATGCCCGATGATCCTTGCCCCATTGATAGATTAACCAGCTGTATCACAGACATTAATGCTTGGATGGCATCTAACTTCCTTCAGTTAAACCATAATAAAACTGAAATATTGGTATTTGGACCCAAGACACCCAGAGAGAAAATAATGACAAAATTGAGCCCATTATCCCAGAACATCAAAACTGAGGTTAAAAACCTAGGTGTTATCTTTGACAGTGATCTGAGCTTTGAGCCACATATACAGAATGTAATAACTACCATTTGAGAAATGTGCTAAAGTCAGACCTGTTCTCACTCAAGGTGACACAGAAAAACTAATGCACGCATTTATTATGAGCAGGCTCGACTATTGTAACGCATTATTCTCTGGGCTTCCTAAAAAGACAATAGGTCACTTGCAACTCCTTCAGAATGCTGCTGCTAGGGTCTTAACTAAAACCAGGAAGAGAGCACACATGACCCCCGTTTTAAAGTCCCTGCACTGGTTACCTGTAAATTTTAGAATTGATTTTTAAATTATTTTATTCGTTTTTAAATCAGTCCATGGACTTGCACCGGGTTATATTGCAGACTTACTTCCTAAATATGTTCCTAGCAGAGCCCTCAGATCCTCTGACTCACTTCTTTTAATAATTCCTAAATCGCACCCACCCGCTTTAAGGGCAGCTGAAAATGTAGACATTTTTAAATGTCAACTCAAGACACACCTTTTTAGTCTTGCTTTTACCTAAGGACTTTCATGGACAATTTTTCCCTTTTTTATTTTATTTTATGTATGTATTGCTTTCTTATTTATTTATGTATGTTTTTATAGTTTTTATTTGTTTTTATAGTTTTTAATTTATTTTTATTGTTTTATTCTTTTTATAGACTTACAGTACATTGATTATTGATTTTATTGATTTCATTATTGATTGACTTTTAACAATGTAAAGCGCATTGCATTGCATTAAATTGTACGAAATGAGCTATACAAATAAAGATTGATTGATTGATTGATTGATAGCAAGTCTCCATGTTCCAAGAAGGAAAAGAAAGGGTTTCATGACTATCACACATAGGTGCTTTGCATGTTCAGCCTTCGATGACTTAGATTTCAACTAATTAAGGACTTTGACACTGGCTGGTGTTCCAATTGGCTCCCATTGGCCAATGATTGACAAGCTGAGCCAGCACCACCAATAGGCACTCTCCCAACGGTGGAATTCTGAGAACACCCTGTGCCGCTGGTCACCCAGACCGTCTACATTCTACATACCGATGGTTCGCATATTAATGTGGGGAGGCGGGACATATTCACACTGAAGAGCTGTCGATATAAAATTACAGTAATGGCGTGTAATATACGGCGGGGTCTACAGTCAGCACCCATAACCAGCACTCGCACTGGTTTCCCTCTCTACTCAGTGCGAATATCATCACAAGCACCTGCAGCATTACTGCCACATAAATAAATTATATTAAATTTAAGAGACTTAAATGAACCATTAAAAAGCACAGGCATGATTGGGGGGTGGTGGTGAGACAGTCCACTAAATCTTACGATCTGCTGCTGAGTCTATGATGGTGGTGGGGGGGGGGGGTCATGGTAGGGGACGAACCAGAAATGGAGCCACTACACTCCCTACAAACGCAATTGCACTGCTGACGTGTCCCTGCAAGGTCACTTTTGCAACGTACAGCCTCCCAGCAACGTAAAAGCAAAACTCCAGAGAGTCGTCGCCAAGACGTCGGATGACAAACGTTGTCGGAAACGTCCACCGCAACTTTCCAGCGACATCACGCCTACTTTTTTTTACGTCTCAGCAACATTCATATGACGCGTCACATCAACAAAGACGTTGTAAAACGACCCCTACACGTTGCATGTTTAATGTTTCAGCAACATTGCCGCAACGTGGATACAAATTATGTTGTAACCATAATGTTGCAGTAACGTTGTACCAATGTTATAAATGACAGGTCAAAGTCACAACTTGCAGGTGTATAGTGTGTATGTAGGGCTGAGGGACACTGCTAAGCCATGGTCGCTGAGGTGTTACACACTGTTACACCCTGTAGAGCTAGTGTACAGCCTAATTTATACCTTCAAAGTGTCACTCCTCAAAAATGAAGGTGTTGCGAAATAATTGCCATTTATACTTTGGCGGAAGGCCTGCGTGGAGGGTTCTGTTGTCTCTACGGTAACAAGATGCCAAACTCCTTTGTGAACTGTCCAATCACACTGCACAACAAAATATGACAAAGTATGTCTGCGACATAACAAAATTCTAGAGGCTCGCAACGTTGAGAAAAAGTGTTCTTCGACGCATTTTTCGGTTGAAAATAGGTCGTTTTTGTCAAGCAACACTCGTCGAAAGTGTCATGTGACAAAATAAAAATGAAAAGTCTTAAGAGGTCAAGTCCTCCAGGGACAGACCGAACCCATGGGCAAAAACCAGCTAGTTTGAATCAGAGCTGTATCATTAACTGACCATGACCAGCATTGGGACACACCTTCTATTGCTCCACTGGGACAGGGTAACTTCAGAGGGTTTACCCAGGTTTTTTAGTTCTAGAACCCCATTGCTTTCGATTACCAGTAGTGGGCGCATTAAGTAACTGAGTGCTCATGGTGAGAATGCTCAGTGTGATCACTGAGCGTATTTTTGAATCACTTAACGTTCTGCACTACGTGAGCCCTGAGCAACTGTCAACAACTGTCTGAGTTTGGAAAATGGCGACATACAAGATTCAAGCATAGCCTGCTCATTTTAGGTTGAATCTTGTCAGTTGTTAGCTGTAACGTTAACTTAGCTTTATCGCTAACATCATTTCCTATAGCTAAGTAATACTACATAAAACTAGGCGCATATGGTTCGTACGGCAAACAAAAGCACGTTTTGTTCCCGTCAACCCCAGTAGACCCAAAACTTGGGTCCATAGCTAACAACGTACTTCCGTATTGCTCCTCTCTGATCCACAACCAAAAGTGCTCACCTACGCTCTGAGCGGCTCAGAGTCAGCGAAACTGAGCAATCCGTTAAGTGCGTTCTTCGCTCTGAGCGAAGCTGAGAAGCTCAGTTACTTAACGCACCCAGTGATTGTTAAATCAGCATAAGAATGTTCAGACAAGAACACTCTAATAACATATTTGTGATCTTAAAGGGGTAATAAACACTAAATCAAATATTCTGAGTTATAAAGCCGAGCACCTTGCCTCCATTTCATAAATCACATATATCCTATTGCTTTAAAAAACTAAAATGTAATTTAATTGAGCAGTGCCACCGCATTTTGTGTCAAAAAAGAGGCATGCGCTGAAATCCAAACTGAAACATTTTGTTTGAGCCACGCCCCATTGGTGACGTAAAAAGAGGTAAAAAACCTTTTTCTACGCAAGCAAGTCAATGCCCCCTGTCTCCCTCTTCTTGATTGATGGGTCTTCAAACTGTGTAAATTAACGTTAGCTCTTTAATTTCAAACGGGTTTCCGTTTGAACAGTTTTCATGACGCTTTACCGAATGGATCTATCGTCCCTCCCCCCGACTGTAACTCCTCCCCGCTCCCATCTGTGTTCTCTCACTCGAGCCAAATTCGCGTCTTTTGAGAGGGTCTGTAGCCTTTATAAAATTGAAATGAGATGGAAAACTGCATGTACAGTATGGAAAAACCCTCGGTTTCTGCAACAATTATTACTTCAAAGAACAAAGATTTATCAATAATAATAATAATAATAATAATAATAACAAAAACAATAATAATAATGGGGCAGCACGGTGGTGCAGTGGTTAGCACTGTCGCCTCACAGCAAGAAGGTACCGAGTTCGAATCACCAGTGTAACGCTAGTGCTGTGAGTATGACGCTGGTACAGTGAGTATGACGCTGGTGCAGTGAGTATAACTCTGGTTCAGTGAGTATAACTCTGGTGCAGTGAGTATAACTCTGGTGCAGTGAGTATAACTCTGGTGCAGTGAGTATAACTCTGGTGCAGTGAGTATAACTCTGGTGCAGTGAGTGTAACTCTGGTGCAGTGAGTGTAACTCTGGTGCAGTGAGTGTAACTCTGGTGCAGTGAGTGTAACTCTGGTGCAGTGAGTATAACTCTGGTGCAGTGAGTATAACTCTGGTGCAGTGAGTATAACTCTGGTGCAGTGAGTATAACTCTGGTGCAGTGAGTGTAACTCTGGTGCAGGGAGTGTAACTCTGGTGCAGTGAGTGCAACACTGGTGCAGTGAGTGTAACGCTAGTGCAGTGAGCATAACGCTGGAGCAGTGAGTATAACGCTGGTGCAGCGATTGTAATGCTGGAGCAGTGAGTATAACACTGGTGCAGCTAGTATAACACTGGAGCAGCGAGTATAATATCGGTGCAGTGAGTATAACGCTGGTGCAGTGAGTATAACATCAGTGCAGTGAGTATAACTCTGGTGCAGTGATTATAATTATGGTGCAGTGAGTATAATTATGGTGCAGTGAGTATAATTATGGTGCAGTGAGTATAACTCTGGTGCAGTGAGTATAACTCTGGTGCAGTGAGTATAACTCTGGTGCAGTGAGTATAACTCTGGTGCAGTGAGTATAACTCTGGTGCAGTGAGTGTAACGCTGGTGCAGTGAGTATAACTCTGGTGCAGTGAGTATAACGCTGGTGCAGTGAGTGTAACGCTGGAGCTGTGAGCATAACGCTAGTGCAGTGAGTATAACGTTGGAGCAGTGAGTATAACGCTGGAGCAGTGAGTGAAATATCGGTGCAGTGAGTATAACGCTGGTGCAGTGACTATAATATCAGTGCAGTGAGGATAACGCTGGTGCAGTGAGGATAACGCTGGTGCAGTGAGTATGACGCTGGTGCAGGGAGTATGACGCTGGTGCAGAGAGTATGACGCTGGTGCAGTGAGTATGACGCTGGTGCAGTGAGTATAACGCTGGTGCAGTGAGTATAACGCTGGTGCAGTGCGTATAACGCTGGTGCAGCAAGTATAACACTGGAGCAGCGAGTATAATATCGGTGCAGTGAGTATAACGCTGGTGCAGTGAGTATAACGCTGGTGCAGCGAATATAATATCGGTGCAGTGAGTATAACGCTGGTGCCGCAAGTATAACGCTGGAGCAGTGAGTATAACGCTGGTGCAGTGAAGATATCACTGGAGCAGTGAGCATCAGTGAGGATATCGCTGGAGCAGTGAGTATAACGTTGGAGCAGTGAGTATAACGCTGGAGCAGCGAGTATAATATCGATGCAGTGAGTATAACGCTGATGCAGTGAGGATAACGCTGGTGCCACGAGTATAACGCTGGTGCCGCAAGTATGACGCTGGAGCAGTGAGTATAACGTTGGTGCAGTGAGTATAACGTCAGTGCAGTGAGTATAACTCTGGTGCAGTGAGTATAACGTTGGAGCAGTGAGTATGACGCTGGTGCAGTGAGCGTAACGCTAGTGCAGTGAGTATAATGCTGGTGCAGTGAGTATGACGCTGGTCCAGTGAGTATGACGCTGGTGCAGTGAGTATAACGCTGGAGCAGTGAGTACAACGCTGGAGCAGTGAGTATAACGCTGGAGCAGGGAGTATAACCCTGGTGCAGTGAGTATAACGCAGGTGCAGTGAGTATAACGCTGGTGCAGTGAGTATAGCGCAGGTGCAGTGATTATAATGCTGGAGCAGTGAGTACAACGCTGGTGCAGTGAGTATAACTCTGGTGCAGTGAGTATAACTCTGGTGCAGTGAGTATAACACTGGTGCAGTAAGTATAACTCTGGTGCAGTGAGTATAATGCTAGAGCAGTGAGTACAACGCTGGAGCAGTGAGTATAACGCTGGAGCAGGGAGTATAACGCTGGAGCAGTGAGTATAACGCTGGAGCAGTGAGTATAACGCTGGTGCAGTGAGTATAACGCTGGTGCAGTGAGTATAACGCTGGTGCAGTGAGGATAACGCTGGTGCCGCAAGAATAACGCTGGTGCAGTGAGGATAACGCTGGTGCCGCAAGTATAATGCTGGTGCAGTGAGTATAACGCCGGTGTAGTGAGTATATCGATGGGTCAGTGAGTACAATGCTGGTGCAGTGAGTATAACTCTGGTGCAGTGAGTATAACTCTGGTGCAGTGAGTATAACGTCAGTGCAGTGAGTATAACGTTGGAGCAGTGAGTATGACACTGGTGCAGTGAGCGTAATGCTAGTGCAGTGAGTATAACGCTGGTGCAGTGAGTATAATGCTGGTGCAGTGAGTATAACGCTGGTGCAGTGAGTATAACGCTGGTGCAGTGAGTATAACTCTGGAGCAGTGAGTATAACGCTGGTGCAGTGCGTATAATGCTGGTGCAGCAAGTATCACGCTGGAGCAGCGAGTATAATATCGATGCAGTGAGTATAACGCTGGTGCAGTGAGGATAACGCTGGTGCTGCAAGTATAACGCTGGAGCAGTGAGTATAATGTTGGTGTAGTGAGTATATCGATGGGTCAGTGAGTATAACGCTGGTGCAGTGAGTATGACGCGGGTGCAGTGAGTATGACGCTGGTGCAGTGAGTATGACGCTGGTGCAGTGAGTATAACGCTGGTGCAGTGAGTATAACGCTGGTGCAGGGAGTATAACGCTGGTGCAGTGAGTATAACGCCGGTGTAGTAAATATATCGATGGGTCAGTGAGTATAACGCTGTTGGTGAGTATAACGCTGGAGCAGTGAGTATAACGCTGGTGCAGCGAGTATAACGCTGGAGCAGCGAGTATAATATTGGTGCAGTGAGTATAACGCTGGTGCAGTGAGTATAACGCTCGTGCAGGGAGTATAACGCTGGTGCAGTGAGTATAACGCCGGTGTAGTAAATATATCGATGGGTCAGTGAGTATAACGCTGTTGGTGAGTATAACGCTGGAGCAGTGAGTATAACGCTGTTGCAGTGAGTATAACGCTGTTGCAGTGAGTATAACGCTGGAGCAGGGAGTATAATGCTGGTGCAGTGAGGATAACGCTGGTGTCGCAAGTATAACGCTGGTGCAGTGAGTATAACGCCGGTGTAGTAAGTATATCGATGGGTCAGTGAGTATAACGCTGGAGCAGTGAGTATAACGCTGTTGCAGTGAGTATAATGCTGGAGCAGTGAGTATAATGCTGGTGCAGTGAGTATAACGCTGGAACAGGGAGTATAACGCTGTTGCAGTGAGTATAACGCTGGAGCAGTGAGTATAACGCTGGAGCAGTGAGTATAACGCTGGAACAGGGAGTATAACGCTGGTGCAGTGAGTATAACGCTGGTGCAGTGAGTATAACGCTGTTGCAGTGAGTATAATGCTGGTGCAGTGAGTATAACGCTGCTGCAGTGAGTATAACGCTGGTGCAGTGAGTATAACGCTGCTGCAGTGAGTATAACGCTGTTGCAGTGAGTATAACGCTGGAGCAGTGAGTATAACGCTGGAGCAGTGAGTATAACGCTGGAGCAGTGAGTATAACGCTGGAACAGGGAGTATAACGCTGGTGCAGTGAGTATAACGCTGGTGCAGTGAGTATAACGCTGTTGCAGTGAGTATAACGCTGGTGCAGTGAGTATAACGCTGTTGCAGTGAGTATAACGCTGGTGCAGTGAGTATAACGCTGCTGCAGTGAGTATAACGCTGTTGCAGTGAGTATAACGCTGGAGCAGTGAGTATAACGCTGGAACAGGGAGTATAACGCTGGTGCAGTGAGTATAACGCTGGTGCAGTGAGTATAACGCTGTTGCAGTGAGTATAACGCTGGTGCAGGGAGTATAACGCTGGTGCAGTGAGTATAACGCTGTTGCAGTGAGTATAACGCTGGTGCAGTGAGTATAACGCTGTTGCAGTGAGTATAACGCTGGTGCAGTGAGTATAACGCTGGTGCAGTGAGTATAACACCGGTGCAGGGAGTATAACGCTGGAGCAGGGAGTATAACGCCGGAGCAGTGAGTATAACGCTGGTGCAGTGAGTATAACGCTGTTGCAGTGAGTATAACGCTGGTGCAGTGAGTATAACGCTGGTGCAGTGAGTATAACGCCGGTGCAGGGAGTATAACGTTGGAGCAGGGAGTATAACGCCGGAGCAGTGAGTATAACTCTGGTGCAGTGAGTATAACGCTGGAGCAGTGAGTATAATGCTGTTGCAGGGAGTATAACGCTGGTGCAGTGAGTATAACGCTGGTGCAGTGAGTATAACGCTGGAGCAGTGAGTATAACGCTGGTGCGGTGAGTATAACGCTGTTGCAGTGAGTATAACGCTGGTGCAGTGAGTATAACGCTGGTGCAGTGAGTATAACGCTGTTGCAGTGAGTATAACGCTGGTGCAGTGAGTATAACGCTGTTGCAGTGAGTATAACGCTGGTGCAGTGAGTATAACGCTGGTGCAGTGAGTATAACGCCGGTGCAGGGAGTATAATGCTGGAGCAGGGAGTATAACGCCGGAGCAGTGAGTATAACTCTGGTGCAGTGAGTATAACGCTGGAGCAGTGAGTATAATGCTGTTGCAGGGAGTATAACGCTGGTGCAGTGAGTATAACGCTGGTGCAGTGAGTATAACGCTGTTGCAGTGAGTATAACGCTGTTGCAGAGAGTATAACGCTGTTGCAGTGAGTATAACGCTGGTGCAGTGAGTATAACGCTGGTGCAGTGAGTATAACGCTGGTGCAGTGAGTATAACGCCGGTGCAGGGAGTATAACGCTGGAGCAGGGAGTATAACGCCGGAGCAGTGAGTATAACGCCGGAGCAGTGAGTATAACGCTGGTGCAGTGAGTATAACGCTGTTGCAGTGAGTATAACGCTGGTGCAGTGAGTATAACGCTGTTGCAGTGAGTATAACGCTGGTGCAGTGAGTATAACACTGGTGCAGTGAGTATAACGCCGGTGCAGGGAGTATATCGCTGGAGCAGGGAGTATAACGCCGGAGCAGTGAGTATAACGCTGGAGCAGTGAGTATAATGCCGTTGCAGGGAGTATAACGCTGGTGCAGTGAGTATAACGCTGGTGCAGTGAGTATAACGCTGTTGCAGTGAGTATAACGCTGGTGCAGTGAGTATAACGCTGTTGCAGTGAGTATAACGCTGGTGCAGTGAGTATAACGCTGTTGCAGTGAGTATAACGCTGGTGCAGTGAGTATAACGCTGTTGCAGTGAGTATAACGCTGGTGCAGTGAGTATAACACTGGTGCAGTGAGTATAACGCCGGTGCAGGGAGTATATCGCTGGAGCAGGGAGTATAACGCCGGAGCAGTGAGTATAACGCTGGAGCAGTGAGTATAATGCCGTTGCAGGGAGTATAACGCTGGTGCAGTGAGTATAACGCTGGTGCAGTGAGTATAACGCTGTTGCAGTGAGTATAACGCTGGTGCAGTGAGTATAACGCTGTTGCAGTGAGTATAACGCTGGTGCAGTGAGTATAACGCTGGAGCAGGGAGTATAACGCCGGAGCAGTGAGTATAACTCTGGTGCAGTGAGTATAACGCTGGAGCAGTGAGTATAACGCCGGTGCAGTGAGTATAACGCTGGTGCAGTGAGTATAACGCTGTTGCAGGGAGTATAACGCTGGTGCAGTGAGTATAACGCTGGTGCAGTGAGTATAACACTGTTGCAGTGAGTATAACGCTGGTGCAGTGAGTATAATGCTGTTGCAGGGAGTATAACGCTGGTGCAGTGAGTATAACGCTGGTGCAGTGAGTATAACGCTGGTGCAGTGAGTATAACGCTGTTGCAGTGAGTATAACGCTGGTGCAGTGAGTATAACGCTGGTGCAGTGAGTATAACGCTGGTGCAGTGAGTATAACGCTGTTGCAGTGAGTATAACGCTGGTGCAGTGAGTATAACGCTGTTGCAGTGAGTATAACGCTGGTGCAGTGAGTATAACGCTGGTGCAGTGAGTATAACGCTGTTGCAGTGAGTATAACGCTGGTGCAGTGAGTATAACGCTGTTGCAGTGAGTATAACGCTGGTGCAGTGAGTATAACGCTGGTGCAGTGAGTATAACGCCGGTGCAGGGAGTATAACGCTGGAGCAGGGAGTATAACGCCGGAGCAGTGAGTATAACGCTGGTGCAGTGAGTATAACGCTGTTGCAGTGAGTATAACGCTGTTGCAGGGAGTATAACGCTGGTGCAGTGAGTATAACGCTGGTGCAGTGAGTATAACGCTGGAGCAGTGAGTATAATGCTGTTGCAGGGAGTATAACGCTGGGTCAGTGAGTATAACGCTGGTGCAGTGAGTATAATGCTGTTGCAGTGAGTATAACGCTGGTGCAGTGAGTATAACGCTGGTGCAGGGAGTATAACTCTGGTGCAGTGAGTATAACGCTGGTGCAGTGAGTATAACGCTGGTGCAGGGAGTATAACGCTGGTGCAGTGAGTATAACTCTGGTGCAGTGAGTATATCATACAGGGGTTTTAAGTATACTACATTTAGAGAGAATTTCCCCTACTTTACTACTTTCTTGTCCTTTCTACTCAACAAGCCTTCTTAATAGTATTCAAGTGTGCTGATTCGGACACAGCCACAGTGTTATTTAGCTGGCTCACGGGGGGGAAAGGGTTTTGTTGGGGGCCATGAGGGCATGGGGGACATTGCCCATTAACATATTCATACATTCTGGCATTCTTAGTGAGGGTAAAGGTGTGGAGATGCTACTAAGCCATTTTCAGTAGCTAGTTTATTTTACATTTTCTGGTGGGAAAATCATATTAAACAAATTACTATTCAATATAGAATATTTTTAAGGGTTTAAAATACATGTGGCCGGGATCTTTAATGGCTTATAACACTCATAGAATTTGTATGTAATGCTAGTGAGTTGCTTATAACACTGATAGGGTCTATAACACTGGTGTGCAGACAACTCATACTGTTAGTTAACATTTTATCCCTGACTCTTTAATAAAAAATAAATAAATAAAAAACCCAAAAAGAGATATGCTAATACAGAATTCAATGTCACTATGCGACATGTACTGCTGTCACAAAGTAGTACCCAGAATGCACCTTTCTGCTAGAATGACAATGCTAAAAGAGGGAGACGATTGCCTGATTTTCAGGCCAGGAAAGCAGAAGACATGATGCAGCACCTCAGCTCGAGAGTCTCTCTTTTTTCCCCCCATAGTCATGTCATCATGCAGAGAGAGAAAGAGAGAGAGAGAGAGAGAGATGGACAGAAAAAAAACTATTGTGGTGCATTTTTTTTTTAGCTTAATTCAGTATTTTACAGCTGGCTTTCCGAGCAGCCTGTGGTTGAAACAGGCTCTGGGTTTGAATGTTAACCCAGTCCCCCCCCCCCGCTATTCTGCTGCAGAAGCTCCAGCCTCAGGACCCAACAGAAGCAACAGCAGCCCCAGATCTCAATGTCAGGCCAGAGTCACATTTCTAATAATAATCCACACCGTATCGGGCAAACTGCGCAGGCAGCCTCTCAAAAATTATCCCATGATTTTCTTCTTTTTGCTTTTTATTTTTTTGTTGATCATGGAAATTTTGTGGCATGTGCCTTTGTACCGTCCCTTATGTTTGCTATGTTATCGCCTCCGGTTTCCGTTTTAGGCTCTACCGAGCCCCCCTGTGAGGCAAGCGCAATTTAAACAGAACAACGTGAAATCTATTTTCATGTCCTGTCATTATTATTCACAGATGGCTGATTGATGGCTAAAGTGTCTACGGGTGTGAACAGAATCTGAAACCATCCAAGTCTTCACCTTATTCTGACATTATGGTAAAGCCTGCATACATTACATTGTGTATATGTGTGATATTACTTTTAAAATCACACATAAATACAAATGTACATGATATATACACCACTACCTGCAATGTCCAAAGTTACTATATGTACATGTGTTATACATAATATAACTAACACTGTGAAAGTATATACAGTATATTATTTTTAAATATTACATTATTTGAGATTTAAAAATATCCCTTGAAATGTGTCTCGCTCAGCTCAGGTGAGACTTTTCTGTTTACCTGAGGTCACACCTGGGATGAGATGAGCCAATGGCCATTCAAACCTGCAACCTCCTTTTCACAAGCCCAATTCCCTCACAGACATGCTACTCAACACGGTATTCAGATCTGGCATGTGCAGTAGAGATCTGAGAAACTTTGGTAAAAAGGTAAAATGTAAACCATCTTTTGTTGAAGAGCAACAGCATATCAGTGAGCCAAACAGTCACATGACTTTTCTCAAGATGTGCAGCTTGGAGATTTTTATGCGTCATAAAAAGGATGGAAAAAAAGGGAGATAACACACGCACACGCACACGCACGCACGCACGCACGCACGTACGCACGCACGCACACGCACGCATATGCACTTACACACACGCACGCACGCACGCACACACACACACACACACACACACACACAGACGCACACGCACGCGCACGCGCACGCGCACGCGCACGCGCACGCGCACGCACACGCAGACGCACACGCACTTACACACACGCACGCATGCACACACAAACACACACACACACGCACACACACAAGCATACACAAACACAAACATGCACACACACACATACACAAACAAACACAATGACAGGCACTCAAACGCACTCACGCACACACACATGCTTTAAATTATTCAAAAGCTTTGCAGATGTCTTTATCCAAGGAGCCTTAAATACACACCGTCCATTTATACAGGCTGACATATTTCCTAAAATCAGCACATGGTAACTTCAGCACTGCCTTGCGCAGGACTCAAACCAACAACCTACTGGTTATGAGTGCACCCACCCCGGCTCTGCAGTGACAGGTGTTCCTTCCTCGCCTTTGCATCTACACCCTCTCTCCATCTAGGCCGAGTCGTGTGGGACGAAAAATATTTTTATCCCCACAATTCCCAACTCACCGCTGTTCAATCGCCCTCCGGCCAGGCAGACGGACAGCCCGTCCGTCCACACGATTCACTTTTTGGTTATGAAAGGGGGTGGCACCAATGGCAACGGAAACACTCATCTTCATAAATATGAGCCACACCATATATATATATATATATATATATATATATATATATAATTGGATTACAATATATGTTTTTGTGAGTTTGTGTTCATGAGTGAATGTATGTATATGCAGATATGGCACAAGGTATCGCCATGACAATTATTTTATGTTGGTATTCTTCTCTTCTCTCCATTTAGAAGCCTGTACAATAGTGTTCCTAGGTTGTTAATCACAAAAAAATAAATCTATATGAGCTATGCTTGTTTTTTGCCAAAACCATTACAGTAGAAAGTATTCCCCAAAGATATCCCCCACAAGGCAAAAGGGGAAAACACCTGTTCAGGTTAAATGGTGACAGAAATTGGATGGCAGATCTTTTAATGATATTGAAATGAGCATGCAAGCAGAGGAACTGAATCCAATTCCCCTGACACAGAAACACCCTCCCCTATTCCAGATTCCGCTGTAAAGTAGAGAGGGTCAGGGGAAAACATTAACCCATTGAGTAGTAGATTTTTTATTTTTTTTGTATTTTATTCTAAGTCAGAGTTCTAGAACAGTGGTCCCCAACCCTGTTGCTGGAGATCTAATGTCCTGTAGGTTTTCAGGTCAACCCTAATTTGGCACACCTGATTCTATTAATTTGCAGCTCATCGAGATCTCCATCTGTTGAAGGAGGTGTGCTCTGTAAGGGTTGGAGTGTAACCCTACAGGACGGTAGATCTCCAGGAACAGGGTTGGGGACCACAGTTCTAGAACTCCATTGCTCTAAATTACCAGAAGTGATTGTTTCATCAGCATTGGAATGTTCTAATGTTCCGCTAAGAACAGTCTAATCACACCAAAGGGTTCACCAATAGTTTCATATAGAAAATATAAGGCCATCTGACTTGTTCCAGTGAAGCAAATTTTCATTAATGTTTATCTTGGTTCACCAAGAATGTGCTTTGTCATATTTCTGTCTTAAAATAGAATAAGTACAAGGCATAGTCTACTGGCATGTCCACATATATTTATGTAATGCTGGCATGTAGCTCCATATAGAATAGGTATGACACTGTTTGTCTTGCTGATAAATGTTTATTTAGAGTCAGTTAGAATATGTAAATGTGCATACGGGTGGGTGAGGATGTCTATTACAAGAATACAATTAATTATTTTTCTTTAAAATAATGTGGATCCATGGTAAGAAAAATTAAAAAATATATATATATATATATATATATACTACATTTTCCAAACTGTAATTTGAGCAGTCGTCTGTCGATGCTAATCTGTCTGCTAAAAAAAACGTGTGAAACCCAACTGAGATGACTGTTCAATGTGTTAAATTAAATTATTAAAGAAAAGCGCGAAGCGGGAAACAACCAGGCCACGAGACGAAAAGGACCCTGTCTAACCCTGAAAACCTCTTTGGCAAGGCAGTCTTTTGAAAGTGGGTTGAACCTAGCTATCAGACCACATGAGGAGGCCCTAAGAGCCCTTTTCTATTAATACTCTTCGCTGAAAGGGTGTGACCATGCTCAAGACGGCGCAGCAGACGCAGGAGATGTTTTCTTGCCTCAAAATCCGAAGTAGATGTGGGTCATCGCTGATTTTTACTTATTTATTTGTTGTACAATCGTCAACTGAGAGAACACGTGCAGCATAAGACTAAGAAATTTAAACTCCCCTGATAAACTCCATGGATTCTGATATAAAGGCACAGTAAAACTGAAAAATTCTTAATACTGTTTTCTTCTTAATAACTGTTTTCACGACGAGAACAACATATTCACAACAAACATCTGAACAGTAGCAGTGAACTAGGCCCGCGTGCTCTCTCTGCAGTCTTCCAGCACCCTGGACAAGGCTACGTTCCGACAGATGTCAAATTCTGTCTCCAGCCGGTTTTGCTTAATTAAATTCAGCGATGTATTTATTTATTTATATGGATATGAATCTGCCCGAGTGAAGACTGAGATTTAGACGGTTAGAGACGGTAATTCTTAAAACACACACACACACACGTCAAATACTCCAATAGAATGCCAATCTGAAAGTAAAACAATTAGTGTGAAGAAAAAAAGAAAGCGATTCTGCTAAGAGGAGCGAAGCCCCGGGACCCGGGATATATTAACACCCTTGTTCCAGATACCGCGAGAAAAGCCGTTGTGGTCAAACTGCAAACTGACACGACGAATGGAATATTATAAATATTCAGCTTCTTGACAACACACGACAACTGACTTAGAAGGTCTGTCTGTCTCAATAACATGCATGCCATATCACCTCCACCCTACAACACAATAAGGGCCCTCGTAAATTTAATACAAGAAGCAACATTCGTCTGTAGGCTCCGACTTATTCTGAATTAGAAAGACCTAACATCTTTGATCCTTCCAACCACGCAGGTCACTCGCAGCTTATGGTTATTGACATTTAAATCATCTCATATGAAAATAACTAAATAAACCAAACGGGACATTGATGAGGAAGAGCAGATAGAATGTGTGTGCCAAACGAGTTTGTATGATCCAGTTGAACAGGCCCAGTCACGGGAGCGCAAAGCAACACTGCCTGCGCCTACCACACCAATCCTCACATGGAAAATCTGATGATCACCGTTGCCACAAATAAAAACATGACATGTTTTCATATGCGGTGCCAATTGAGAGTCAACTGAAATTATACCGACACGAGAAGCAGGAAATGTTTAGTGTTCATAAGACAGGGAAATACAAATCTATACATTTTCCACAGGAACAGTATCCACGTTCCACATATTAGCATAAAGCAGAACTATATAGCCTACATATTAAAGGGGATCACAGGCCGAGGTGGCATAATACCGCATAAACTCCATTTTCGTATTTGCCTATCAACATATTTCTGCTTAACATTGACAAGCAAGCATACGCGTGTGTGTGTGTGTGTGTGTGTGTGTGTGTGTGTGTGTGTGTGTGTGTGTGTGTGTGTGTGTGTGTGTGTGTGTGTGTGTGTATGTGTTGCCTTGTGCATTATTGAAACCTCTAAATGTTTCAGTCGTTAAATAGAACAATGCTGCAGAGACGCCTCACAATTACCCATATGTTATTCACCCCAAAATCGTTCTTTTACGAGTAAAATACAACGCCAATCTTCAGACGTTAGGAATACTGGAGGATTCGACATGTAATCAATTAAAGCCAAACGTAAATGCACAAATATTCCACCTATGAATACTGTATCACCGAGCGCTCCGAATACGGACAGCAATAGAGAAAAAACTTACCGCAGTCTTCGCACAAGATCCTCCCAACATCTTTTTTTAGATTCTTCCCACTGGTGCCGAGGGGAGCAAACGATGCCTTGAATACCAAGGGCTCGTCTGTTGGGTCCATGAAAAATATATATCTGTGGTCCTTTTCCACTTTGATGCACGGAGCCTCGGAGCCGAATTCCCCGACAGTGACGAGCTGCTCTCGTTCCAAACCACCGCTGTTCAACGGCCACAAGTCCAGGACTTTGACATTCACACTGTACGGCTCCGTGGAGACATTCGCAGGTACCGAATGCACCTTGCCTTCAATAACCACCGTTGATTTGTAAGCCTGATCCTGCAGGGAATTTAAACTCGGGGAGTAGCAGGCGAAGGAGACCCCGATGACCAGCATGGAAAAATGTACTGAATCAAGCCTCATGCCTCCTGGTTTGGCTCCGGGGTTGCTGGTCGCGTTGCTGCAGTGCTCTCGGGGCTGTTGGGTGATGATGATGGAGCTGAGTTAAAGTAGACTGTAAATAGGCTCCAGTAGCACGGCAAAGCGGCAGACCTTGCGTAAGTGTCCATGCCATCGGGATCTGCTGCTTTTTCCAATACAGTTTGCAATGGGGAAACACCAGCTAGGAACCGGAAGCGGCGTAATGGTGCTAGGTTAAAAATCCTGTCACTGCATTCTGCGAGAAATTCATATTACAGTTCAGGGGATTGTATAGATATGTCTTTGATGGACGCTTCAAATACCATGGCTCCTGCAAGACGCCGTTAGTCTATCTTAACCCAGAGCATGTAATCGCTCGGGTGGGCGTCCTGTGCTTCACTGGAAATCATCTACATTCACTGCATATATACGCAACAAACATGCCATATATGATCCGTTTTGTAGTCCACCTGCGGGATTTAAGTACACGTATTTTTTCCAGCGACAAGAAAACGCGAAATGTTGTTTCGACGACGAAACATCCCCTTCTCCGCTGCTCCAGTCCCCCTCCGCCTCACACCAGCGATCTACGTGAGCAAATATCACCTGCTCGCGCGCAGTGTCGCCGGCTGGAACTTCTTGCACAAATAACAGGTTTTTATGAACGGAGCAACAGCGCGACTAACACCAACAGACGATTGTAGGTCACAGATCCTTCCGAAATCCTAATCAATTGAGATCAATTCATCTTAATTTTAATCAACAATCGACTGTAGCCTATATGTAACGAATACATTTAAACACGCACACTAGTTAATTCTACGACGCGAGTTATGTCCCAGAAAATTGTTGCGTTGTGGAGAATCGTTCTCGAGGAAAATGAAAATATTGACAGAAAACGGTTACTAGCCGACACAATTTACAGCAGAATGCAGCTCTGGATGCGACAACCAACGCTGCGAAAGCGTTTCAGTGCATTCGATTCTTCAACGATATATTCTGAATGAGTTGGGCGGCTCATTCCATTATTAAATCATACATTGCATTCAGGTCACATTCATCTCTCTGCCTCGAAAAACAGATAAGGAGACGTCAATGCTGCATGGATTCCACACTGCCGAGCACCCTGTAGCCCATATGAGACATGTAGCCTACACCTCAGAGTGACATATAGGCCATCGTATTTGTTTATAATATGACATGGAGCTTATTTTTTGTACAACACTCAAGGCGACATAAGGCCAACGTAAAACGCGCGCGCGCGCACACACACACACACACACACACACACAAGCACATGGCGCCGCAAATGAATTGACACCATTTCAAGAATTAGGACTCATGCTCCAGCGTAGATGTCATGTAAACAGTGGCAGTGTTTTCTGCATCTATATAGGGTATTATGAATGCGGTGTGCAAACGCGGCAGCGTGCTGCAGATAACCCGACAAATATTCACAAAGGGCGACATCTGCCGATAGAGACGCGATCATTGACGCAGTTTAGATTTACTGAGGGTTGTCCACAAGCAGGAAAAAGTTCGGCTCTATTCGGCATATATATATATCATATATCACATATCATCCTTGTAGCTTAACGTTCATTTATCCCACCATTGCCTAACAACAAACAGCTACACGTTAAGACAACGTCACACAGGAAACCATTCCAGTTTAAATTTTAAAATACGCTCGATTTATTCATTAGAGTATCAACCAATCAGCGCACAATTTGCTCAATAGTTTGTAAGAGACTGGCCAATATATTGAGGAAAACAACGAAAAATTGGAGGAGAACAGCAGGCCGAGAAAAGCGAGAGGCCGAAACCTCTTGGAGATGAGACCAATCTCTAAACTAAACAGAGACCAAAACCAGACCAAACCTCTAATCGGCTGCTTTTTTTTCTCTGATCACATACCCTTGACCCCTGTATGACGCTCTGTTCTGTCCAGGTACACAATCGGCTGCCGTCCATGGTCCTGAATCCAAGTATGACGTCATATTAGTATTAGTTCATGAGAACAGCCTTGAAGAAACATTTGCGAAATGTGATTATCCGTTTTGAATAAGAAAAACCCGTTTACACATACATAGTTTAATTATTCACCATATACCCTTGTCCAAGCCGTTTGACAAACCAAAGATTGAAAACAATGACGACGTTACGATATCTACTCTTTCCTCTAACTACATTGGAACGGAGCCATTTCAAAAAACGACTTAATTTATTAACGATTGAGTTAAACTAAATACATTTTTGCTTGCAATGTGTCCCTCTGACTTCGCTGGGCATTGTTCTTTAGTTTGGACATCATGGCCTCCTCCCCTTGTAGAGTATAATAATTGTCATTACTTTTGAACGCCTACACAAATATTAGTCATTTTTCCAAACGCCTCCCCTGAGTGAAATATTCTGCGGCAAAGTTCTTCTGTTCTTCTCAGGACTAACAATATAGGGGCCTACACTGAAAGGTCCATTCACCTTATATTTACTGTGATAAGATTGTAAGTACGGGCAGCACAATATTCGGCATTACGTACTGCTGTTAAATTAACCAAAACTAAACGTGATGACATACATCTGCAAAATGATGTACGTTCTTACACAAACACACCAGCACTGGCCCTCTCGTCTAAACAACCACAACTCAAACAATTTCTCCTCATCATTAGTTTGTGTAAAATACTGCACAGGTATTGCATAGTAAATGTAGCATTTAATAACAAATGTAAGATAACTGCAGATATCTACAAGTTGGTGAATATTGTTAGAAGTTGTAATTTAAGTAAAAGGCATGTGCAATTATACATGCACACAAGCACACACACATGCACACAATACTATATACAGTGTATAGCAGTGATAAACTCTCAACCTACATTCGCTAAGCTTTATGTCAAGGACACATCAAAATCGTTAACTTTAGAGCCTAGCCATTGGGGTGTGTTGCCCTGACTGGTTTACGTAGATAAATGAACTTAAACTTGGAAACACAGTAATCCAGGTTCAAATATGAATTTCACATTAGAGGCTAGTGCAGTACCCATTGAGCCACAGCCCGAGGGCTGCAGCAAGACCCAAACGCGCTGACATCAGACTAAAAAGCGCGCGGCGTTAAGGCCCTGCGTGCTTCCGTCCTCGTGCCAATACTCGTCGTTTCTTTCCATCTTGTTAAGCGCGGATCCTTGAAGCTATACGCCGAGTCAGCGCCAGAGAAGGCCTCCCCAGCTCGCTCGCTCACTTCACCTCTCCCATCAGCAGTCGTGACTGCCTGCCATAGCCTGCAGAGCAGCTCAATAGCGCTCTGCTGGTAGATATTGCCCGCTAAGCTGGGTAAATCCTTGTCGCTCATCATTTCATATTTGGGGCTCCGTTCCATAAAGACACGTGTATATTAGGTGTAACTGTAAATATTACCGCAAGCGTTTATTTCGTTTTAAATTTCGCCCATGTAGGCTATCGAATACAGTGTCCAGTAGAAATGTGCTTTCTGGATCGCAAAGGTAGCTACTTCTTTAAGTGCCACCCACCTTTGCATAACAAGGTTTTGGTACACCAAACCCGTTTGAGAGTTTGTGACCTTTTCACCTCTTGCTTTAAATCATAAGGATACCACGCAAGTACCGTCTGGAAGTGGCCCATCAACGTTATTTTGCGTAATTATGCTGCGTAACCCCTTTCTATTAGATTTAAGAGGGAGAGAAGTTACTATATTTTATATAGTTGGAAAATTCGTACATTATTTGTATATATTGTGTTTATTTAGTTTCGTTTCCGAATTGTATTGTCATTAGCGCATCTCAGAAATACTGATTTTGGTGTCTGATAATCAGTTCCCGTTAAGCCAACGGCTACATAATAATAAAAAAAACCTTCCCTCCATCTTGGCTCATGTTTGCCATTTTTTACAAATGACAAAATGTCCTTGTCTGTTAATTTTCACAACGATGAATGTGTTAAAGAAACATGGTAGGCCAAACTTCAAAAGTGAGTTATAGCTGGCTCGTTTCAATTCAGAATTGTCCAGATAGATGTTCTCGTGTGCGCTTCATTAAGCGAAAATTATATTTCCGACCAGCGGTAAACAAATAAAATGTAGCCTATCCAGTTTCACCTGTAGTTAACTGTAATCACGAAGACAGCGCTTTTTAATCAATCTGTAGCCCCGCGTAATAGCGAAACATCTCAGCTTGTCCCATTTAAAGTTCCTGACTGGACTGTATGTAGGCTATAGCTCTGTTAGTGTTGATGTGGTCCAAATGGCTGAATTTATTAGTGAGTCAAGATCTACGACCTGTCGTCACCAAACAATTTCTGGTTCCCTTGCTAAAGCACGTCCCCGTGATTTATACAGTCCCATTATCGTCATCATCACCACGCCAGTAAAAACCACGCGCAAAGCCTGCCTGGCGGTTAACTCCCGTCCTCAAAAAACCTGCTCGCGACTCCATTCTCGAATCCCTTTTTTAATGCATTAAATTCCCAGAGTAGCCCGTGTTGTGGCATCTCGACTCGTTCGCAATGAGCTACAGTGACCCCTTTAATTTAACATTTCATGCCAAGTGCAGCAAAGCTGGCCTTATCAAAATTCTTCATCAGCACTCATGCTGTCCGCTGACTCGGGAGGTTTTGGTTCACTTATCATGTTGCATTTACGCATTGCATTTGATGCTGTCACGGCATTCTGTCCAAACAGCCTGAGACTGCCCTTGGCATAACCAGCACAGTCATTACTTGGCGTAATGAATTACCTTCCAAAATAAAACTAATTTCTCTCCGTAACTGTACAATAGATTTGTACAGTAGATCAGTTATCGTTCCTTTGACAAAACTTGTCCCTGCAGTGTTCTGCGCTTTATTTCCCAGGCATCTCAATTCAACTATGGAGGGGGGGGGGGGGGGGGGGGGGCACTGCTGGACCACCTAGTCTTATGTATAGTCAAATTGTGGCTCACAGCAAGCATAGTGGCTAGTCTGGCAATTAATTTGTGTGAAAATATTTGGGGTGTGACATGTCTCCCCCCCCCCCTACAGTGTTTGGAAGGAGAATTTAGAAAGGTGTTGGGGTCAAACGTGGCCCTTTCGACGGACAGCTCGCGCTGGATCTTGTTCAGTTCCGTTCCGTGTTTTTTTAAGTTTCTTGCTCTTCTTTAAAAAGAACACAAACTCCCAACGTTCCATGAGTGCTGTTGGCGCGCTGCGATAAAAAAAAAAACCCAGATTCCCCAAATGGCGGCTTGCAGGTGCGTTGGCGCTTATGCTGTGTGGTTATGGGCATGAGGGTAAACCGACCGTTTCATTCCCTTAATCCCCACCAGAGCTCTGCTTGACTCTGGAAAATTCCACTTTTACGAGGCAAACTCTATGCTGCCCGCTGTGTCTTTAAGCCGCAATTAGGAATTTCAAAAACATTGAAATAACCTCCCGCCATAACACCTGTGGGTCAGTCCCTACCACGTGCATTTCTCTGAGCTCTTTAAAAAAAATCACGAGCTAGCCCCGCCCCCAGGGACACCTGGTTCAAGTCACGTGACGCCGGCAACAAATCATGAAAAAAAACGAAGAGGAGAGTGTTTATGTGTATAGGCTATGTGAATACGTATCACCTATACGTTACTAAGGCAGCTTACATGGCCTAGCCCGCACTGTGTTCTAAGAATGGTCTCAGTCGCTGGTGTCTGTTCTAGAACACACACTAGTACCGCTTGTTCAGAACTCTGGCTTCCAGAGCATGGGATCATTGTATTGTCAGTCAATTCAATTAGTTTTGTATAGCACTTTTTTTACAGAGAACTGTAACGAAGACGCTGTACAGAGAAACGGAAGGAAAATTGGGAAAAAACTGCAGGCCTGAACCCCAAAAAAGCAAAGGAGCTAAAAACTCTCCAGTCTCCCAGAAAAAATAAAAAAAACCTCCCATAGTTAGTTGTCCTCACATAAGCTAGCCTCCCAGTGAAGTTTGTGTGTGCTTTACAAGTTATTTTTAATCGTCTTACCAAGCACTCAGTAGTTCTATGCCAAGTCACCTAGGCTTGTTACAGTTCCACACCTTTACTCAGAGATTTTAATTCATTAGTCTTCAGTCAATTTACTGCCTTAGACTAATCTTCACTCTGTGGGGGATTCAGCTTGCAGTATCTTGGCTTCAAACATTTCCAATTTATTTGCCCTGAATGATTTCAGATTGTTAAAAGTCACTTTTATATCTTGGCTGAAGAATAGTATTTAACCAAAAATCTTTAACCTTTGTTTGAGCTCAATCAATGTATTCCCTCCACTATCTACCCTTATTTATCTTTACTGTCCCATTCCTGTGCAATTGGTCTAAATGCACATATGACTCACATAACTATCCTTCTGCTACAAACAGCACAACATAAACATAAAGTACTTATTATTTGAGATAAGTTTAATTACTTCAGTTTGAAACAGTATAATCTGTACTTGTGTAATTACAAAGAGCAGCAAGGCTCTTCATTATTGATAAAGATCAGGCTGTTGTGAGCTTTGAATGAATCTTCCCATAAGCCTCTCTGACTTAAAGTCATAGAATGGAATTGTTAGAAATCACAATATGAAAATCAGGCCATAAGATCTTCTGCGGTTTTTTGATGTAATTTCCCATTATTCCCAATTTTCGGGCTTGTTCCTACCTTAGGAACGACATTCCGGCTTGTTCCTACCTTAGGAACGGCATTCCGGCTTGTTCCTACCTAAGGAACAGCATTTGGGCTTGTTCCTACCTTAGGAACGGCTTTCTGGCTTGTTCCTACCTTAGGAACGGCATTCTGGCTTGTTCCTACCTTAGGAACGGCATTCTGGCTTGTTCCTACCTTAGGAACGGCATTCTGGCTTGTTCCTACCTTAGGAACGGCATTCTGGCTTGTTCCTACCTTAGGAACGGCATTCTGGCTTGTTCCTACCTAAGGAACGGCACTCTGGCTTGTTCCTACCTTAGGAACAGCATTCTGGCTTGTTCCTACCTTAGGAAAGGCATTCTGGCTTGTTCCTACCTAAGGAACGGAATTCTGGCTTGTTCCTACCTTAGGAACGGCATTCCGGCTTGTTCCTACCTAAGGAACAGCATTTGGGCTTGTTCCTACCTTAGGAAGGGCATTCTGGCTTGTTCCTACCTTAGGAAGGGCATTCTGGCTTGTTCCTACCTTAGGAAGGGCATTCTGGCTTGTTCCTACCTTAGGAAGGGCATTCTGGCTTGTTCCTACCTTAGGAAGGGCATTCTGGCTTGTTCCTACCTTAGGAAGGGCATTCTGGCTTGTTCCTACCTTAGGAAGGGCATTCTGGCTTGTTCCTACCTTAGGAACGGTATTCAGGCTTGTTCCTACCTTAGGAACGGTATTCAGGCTTGTTCCTACCTTAGGAACGGTATTCAGGCTTGTTCCTACCTTAGGAAGGGCATTCTGGCTTGTTCCTACCTTAGGAAGGGCATTCAGGCTTGTTCCTACCTTAGGAACGGTATTCAGGCTTGTTCCTACCTTAGGAAGGGCATTCTACCATTTCTTGCAATAGACACTGTGCATCTTGGACTATTAACGTGGACACCCTTCTATTATATTAAATGCACATAAACCTCAAAACTCAAACTTTTTAGAACAGATTATCTGCATGGTAGGAGAGGTAATAATCCTTTCCCAGCTTTACAAGTTTTTTGTTTTTTTTTATCTTGGCAAGTATATACCCAAACTATTGGATACAGTTTGATGTTTGATAAAGTTTGCTGACTTTGTTCCAATCAACTTTTTGTAGAGCATTTCTACTGATTATAACAAATATATAGCATAATATGCATCAATTACAATAATCCAGTGTGAGACATCAGTCAGAATGTTGAAGAAAAAGATTCCCAGGAGGCAGAGCCGGCCGCTGTCATAAACACTCTGCACAATCATTTAGGGCCCATCTCTGGGCCCCCATCACTTGGGGGCCACAACAACATTCTTGTTTAGGGCCAAAAAAGCCTAGGGCCAGCTGTGCCAGGAGGAAAAGGCATGCGGCTCTTCTGTAAGTCCTTCCTGGATTGACTTTGTCTTTGAATGAAAGTAAAAAGGTCTGACCAGCTTAATGCCACGTCATGACGTAAAGCTTATGGGGGGGGGGGGGGGGGGGGGGGGGGTGACCATCACTATATGTACATGCAGGTCCTGTCCATTTCAGTAACCTAACCTTTACGTTTCCGTTTCATTTTCTTCGCCTTATAATACCAGCGAACGACCTCGCGACTGTAGCTACGGTTTGAAATCATAATCGGTATGTATGATTTACATGTTAAAAATGGAAACAATATACGTATTTAAAACCTCCTGACACCCGTAACAATCACAACTTACTGATAATTACGGTTTTTATCTCCTTCCGCTGCAAGAAAGTGAATAAAAGAAGAACTGAATGTTTGAAGAACGGCAAGGCTCGTGCCAAAACGAGTTCATATTAAATACAATTGAAAGAGTCCGCTAACAAGAGCACACAGCCGCACTGCCAACACGACCAGCGTTAACCCTGACCTGGACCACAAATCCTCCCAATTATCATTTTGAGATATGTCAATTTTGTGAATAGGCCTACAGAATATGACGGTTGATATGAAGTTATAGCCCATCTACTTATTTTTAAATTTCCTCTGAGGTAACTTGGAAGATACATTTCTGAGACGTGAAAATACAAATCTACCCAAGCAAACGCTGCACTGTCAATAAAAAGGCTCAGCCCTATAGCAAAGTGACATGCTTTTACCCGATGAGATGGCCTGTTACATCAGCTGGAGCCGATTTTACGTAATGGTCGTCGTTTCATACGAGTTTATAATGATAAGAACTTATGTAGCCTGCAGTCAGCAATACACGTCTTACTTTGTGGACACCTGCGCACGTGTGTCTGTTAGCTAATGTATTAAGGAAAACGCTGCAAATGTTTAATTCGTTAAAAGAGCAGAGCTGCAGAAACGCCCCACAGATAGCAACCCGTTTGATATGCACACCATGAGATTTTTCATTTGTGTAGCTAACGAAAAGACAACAGTTGTTTCGCTTATACGCATGTGGAGAATATGAATGTCTTAATATAATACGAACTCATTAATATAAAATGAAATTTAAGCGCACAAATACACCATCTATAGCTACGTAGAGCATTATCAAGCGCTTTCTACGGGCGGAGAAGATTAGAGCAAACTTACCGCAGTCTTCGCACAAGATCCTCCCAACATCTTTTTTTAGATTCTTCCCACTGGTGCCGAGGGGAGCAAACGATGCCTTGAATACCAAGGGCTCGTCGGTTGGGTCCATGAAAAATATATATCTGTGGTCCTTTTCCACTTTGATGCACGGAGCCTCGGAGCCGAATTCCCCGACAGTGACGAGCTGCTCTCGTTCCAAACCACCGCTGTTCAACGGCCACAAGTCCAGGACTTTGACATTCACACTGTACGGCTCCGTGGAGACATTCGCAGGTACCGAATGCACCTTGCCTTCAATAACCACCGTTGATTTGTAAGCCTGATCCTGCAGGGAATTTAAACTCGGGGAGTAGCAGGCGAAGGAGACCCCGATGACCAGCATGGAAAAATGTACTGAATCAAGCCTCATGCCTCCTGGTTTGGCTCCGGGGTTTCTGGTCGCGTTGTTGCAGTGCTCTCGGGGCTGTTGGGTGATGATGATGGAGCTGAGTTAAAGTAGACTGTAAATAGGCTCCAGTAGCACGGCAAAGCGGCAGACCTTGTGTAAGTGTCCATGCCATCGGGATCTGCTGCTTTTTTACAATAGCCTACAGTTTGCAATGGGAAAACACCAGCTAGGAACCGGAAACAGCGTAATGGTACTAGGATAAAAATCCTGTCTCTACATTCTATTAGAAAGTCGTTTTAAAATGAAATGCTAGGCTTTCATAGGTTCATACTGGACAGACGCTTCTAATACCATGGTTCCAGCACGACGCCGCTATTGTCTTTACGCAGAGAATGTCATCGCTGGGATGAGCGTCTGGTGCTCTGATGCAACCTACGTCCGCTGCACAGAATAGCTCCTAGAATCTGCCATACATTATCCGCTTTGTAGTCCAGTCTCAGAATTTATATGACTATTTTTTCCATCGAAAAGACAGCTTATGATAGATTGTTTCGCCGGTGAAACACCGTGGGCTCTGCTGTGGTCCACCTCTGCCCTTCACACAGCGTGACTTAGGTGAGCATTTTACCTGTCAGCACCCAGCATCACCACCTGGAATTCCGATAATTGGTGTGGTTAGCACAAACATACGCTCGTATAGTTTACCAAACCGAAATAAATAAATGAACGGGATTATATGACGCGTCTTAACCCTCTGGGTGTCCTAGTCTTGCAGAAAACATTATCAGTGTAAAATATAGGTCTACGGCAGAAAACAGCTACTGTAATGCATATAGCAGGTTTAGACGCGATGAATAACGCGATGACTAGACTATATGGCTTCGAATCACTGTCAGTTCTGAACGAGTTTCTTGTTCTTTTTGCTATTCATGTCGCATTCATTCATCGTTTGCCTCTGACAAGAATCGAGCAAGAAGTCAATGTTACAAGACATACGTAAAGTTACACCGATTGTTCTTAATTACCAGGTGAATTTCCCCATTCAAGCATATAAATTTGCACGTTTTATTGTTTACATTATTTACTCCTGTGAGATTACGTAGAATCAGCCTACATTGTGCGTAAAATAAATAAAAAAACAATCTTAATAATTATGATTAATTATCCAGCAAATATATCAAGTAAACAGTATTGTATTGCATCTGGCGTGCATTCTGAATGCTGTAGGAAAGAACCGAAGTGCTGCAAGTAAGCTGCCAAACATTTGCAAATGGCGCCATCTGCTGTTGGCCACGCGCAAATGTCTAGGCTTGTTTATTGGCTGGTGTACATAGAGGAATAACTAGGCGGTTTGAATAGACAAAGTGCCCTATATTTCCGTGGAAATTTCAGCTAACCCTTTTGATGTGTTGTGTAATCGGATTTCTTAATATTTCTGAAAAAGCTAAATTCACTGTAGGCACATTGCAGTGGTGCAAGTCCAAGCCTAAAGCAGTAAATTGCACATGCAGGAACATAAATTATGGTCATCGTAAATTATGCTTTTGAGCTGAACAGCCTTAATCTCTTTGGAAATATAATTATGTCTTACAGCCAGACCGTGGGCACCATGGATTTATATGAACAGTGATAAAAGGAACTCTTGTGCTCACTTTGCTTATACGTATAATGTTTAAATTCAGCTATCTTGATTATGCTCAGAGTTGGACCCACAGACATAGACATCCTGCTTTATTTTGGAAATATATTTGTCAAATATGTAAATAAAGCAATTGCGGAAAATGTAAAGCCACAAGGGATATTTTCCCCGATTGTAGTTTAGGCCGTTCTTTGCCGATGACCTGTCAAGGGTGTATTCCTGCCTTTCACCAATGTCTGCTGGGATATAGGCTCCAGCTCTTTCTTAAACACGATGAAGAAAGAATCATGGGATTAATGCCTGTTTGGCCCCCAAAGTTTCCCCACTGATGGGATTTTGACCTTTCTCATTATCTCGGGGTATGGTTTTACAGTTCTTGATTTGTTTGAAAGGAAGGCATTCAATTGAATGTGAACGCATTAATGCAAATGAACAACCATTAAAACCACAACGCTGGTACCGAGAAAAACGGCCCTTTAAAATAAAGTCTATTTTGGACCTAGAGAGCCAGCAATCCCAGAGTTTGTAAATATACAACAATAATGGCCCAGGTCTCTTAAAATTCAAATATAAAAATAATTTCATTTCAAACTGGAACCAAATGATATACAGTAAGTTCTTATCTAACATTCTCTTAATTTTGTAGTTTATTTTTTTCGGTGGCGGTTCCCTGTAATATACCCATAGGCACTCTTAGTTTCCTCCTTCGTTGCTTGAGAATGTAAAGTTTTCAAAGTGAGAGAGAATTCCCTCATTTTAAATGAATCAATTCCTAAACCGTTATTCAAACGATAAAGATGATTTTTCCAGCATAACGAAGACATCGCGAGTCTGACTAAAATTGAAGGTCAGGCCATGATACTGATGAGATTCAACCATGAGTCTAGAGTCCAGGCCAAATTGGGAATTTACCTGTTGCGTTCACAGCACAAATGACACGATCTGAAGAGTGCATTTCGTGTCCGCAGTTAAACCCGGAGGATGCCCTGGGCCCACTTATCTGCCAACGTTCACGGGTTGAACGCTGTCCATGGTCCTGAATCTCCGTACCTGTCATCCCCGTGGGAGATATTTGCAGTTCGTGACAGTGGTTTCCCTAAAGGACCTTGTACATATGAAGCAGTTCGGTTATTAAGTGAGGCATTCGGTATTTATTCAACAGCACAGTATTTATTCCTCAAGCTATAGCCAACCTGCAAATTAAGGACTGAAAAGAACGTTGATGTGTCAAAAAGCTTGTTTTTTCTCAACACCTAAGATGAAATTGGACGCGGAAGGAGGACATTTCCAACTCCACTAATCGCCAATAGATAGCTGATCGCTGATAGATTTTGAAACAGCAGTGAGTCATATATTTAAAAAATAAAAAAAAAAGAAGTTTACTTTCGGCTTTGATTAACGTTTTGGTGTGAGATACAACTGTGCAATTGATTATGTCCTTTTGTTTACTCAGTAGCCTGCCTATCTTCCCTGTGTTTTCTATCCAGCCTTTGTTATTGTTGACTAGCTGGCATATACACGCATCAGTTATAGCCTAGGTGTCGCCAGCTTGAAAGGTCGACTGACTTAATTGGGAAATGCGTTCTCGGGAAATGTTAGCTTCTTTAACTAAAATTTAAAAAGCACAATTGCTGGCTCTCCATCTAATTGATATGAAGAAATACCAGAATGACAAGAGAATAACCTCTGAATACAATTAATAGTGACCAGAGGGCGGTTTGCATATTAAGATTCAATACTTGTCCATAAATGTCAATAGCAGAAATGACAACTTCGACATTTAATCTATCACAATCGGAGAGGTCACTTTGTCATTGTGAAGTTACATAGGCTATTGAGAAAAATTGCAGCTTATAGAGATTCGATGTGTCAAACCAACGGTTAAGCAACGGTTTGATATAGTTATTTTAAGTGTCGATAAAGTTTCTAAGCGTGGGACAAACAGTAAAATCAATAGCATATCGCGTAGAAGAAACTAAAGGTAACAAAAATCTGGAAGCGAATAGACAAGATATTGAAATGCTATCGAGTCATTTTCTATTGAGTTTGACATAAGTAGCCTAGTGGAATGGAATCCACTCACGAAATATGAATATGAACTATACGTGAATCTGTGACGCTATCTACAGCACTGAAATAAAATGAAGTACTCTTGTAAGGCGCTCTGGATCTGAGCGTCTGCTAAATAATGTTTAAAAATGCAAAATGTAAACGAAACGTGATAGGCTAATTTCTTACGCAGCATAACCGGCTGTAGCAACCGCGATCTCGAGCAACCCGGACCTGACGGTCAACAAGCAACAAGCGATTTGCAGGCTACTTCTATATGGCATGTTGGGACGTAACATATTACTTAGTCTGGACAGAAAAATGAATTGATACTGGGAATAACAGTCATACCGTTTAAAAATAAATTCGCATCGAAGGCTGCAGTACCCTGTGAACCACAGCGCGAGGCGCAGGATTGCAGCATTTCCGGAGAATCAAACGCGCTGACATCAGAGAACAAGCGCGTGGCGTTGAGACCCTGCGTGCCTCCGTCTCCATGCCACCACTCGCAGTTTCTTTTCGTCTTCTGAAGCGGCGGATCCTTGAAGATACGCCGCGTCAGCATCAGAAAAGGCCTCCCCAGCTCGGGTACTTCACTTCTCCCGTCTGCAGTCGTGTCTGCCTACCACAGGCTGCGCAGAAGCTAAATAGTGCTCTGCCGGCAGACATAACAGGGTAAGATTTGCAAATCACTGCCGCACATTAAATCACATTTTAGCTGCGTAACAGAAAAAACGCGTAATTATTTGCAATTGTCTATTTTGCTGTTGTAACTTAAATAATGTAAGCAATTTGATATTGGGTCGATCATATTCTCCGACGTATACAAATATTCCGCAGAAATAACCGATTTGAACCAATAAATAAGTTTTCGAAGTGGAACCCCCTTCACCTTTTTAATTAATCTGTAAGGTATTCAACGTCGAACTTGTAGAGCGCACGACTCTTTGACCTCTTGCTGCCATGGGATACAGCGCGAGGACAGTCCGGAGGAGGCATATGGACATTACCATGCATGATTACAAGACATACTTGGCACTATACATTTAAAAGAGTGTTTTGTGCTCACAAGCATAAACCAATGTTTGCTGGCGAGCAACAAACAGACGAAGATCTTGCCCATAATTGATATTTTTCCAGAATCCCCTTTGATTTGTTGCACAATAAACAAGCACACTAATTTAATTATTGACGACATATAAGCCGAGGGATCCTCTTAAAGAAAAAGGCTAAGCCGTACATTGCTTTAGCCGTAAGAATTAGAGACCTAGAGATGGGTATTTAATGAATTAAGTTACATTTACACGCACAAATATATATATATATATATATATATATATATATATATATATATATATACACACACACACACACACACACACACACACACACACACACACACACACACACACACAAACTCTTCCCTTCTGCCACATCAGGACAAGTAGAAGATTATTCTACAAAATGGATTTTACTAGGGGGGGGGGGGGCGGGAGGGGGTGTATAGGGTTAAATTATACAAAATTATCCTGCAAGGAGGTGCAACGATGTTTTTCACGGGAAAAGTTCAAATGTTAGCCTATAGTTTGTGCTATTAGTGGCAAATAACACTTCTAGAACAATACTGCCACATCGTGATCTGTGTCGGTCTGGAGGTCGAGGAGAAGTGTGTCCATAGTCCGTTTTAGTTCATTCTTTGTGAAAAAAAAATGCTTTTCAGTTCGGGTTTCGGATGACAACTGGTCGGACTTCTTGCTTATGCAAACATGCTAAATGTTCCATATTCCTGTGCATGTCTTGCAGTGATATTCCAGATGAATGTTTCGTCTGGATCTAGCAACCACGTTGGCAAATTTTGAGTTAAAACGTTACTGGCGACTATACCTCTCAGTAGGCTACGATTGAAATATCTTTCCTTTATCCGGTTAGCAAATTTCCTTCCACATTAAAATGGCACGCTTAATGTAACCCAAACGAATTAAGTTATCGCTTGAATGTTAAATATATCCGTCCATCAATTATTATGCATATAGCATGTCATTAAAATGAGGCTTTTACAATGACATTCAATTTATACTTGTACAACATTTCTTATAAGATATTCGATCTGACAGCTCTGAAAACATTCCGACTGAAATAATTTCTAAAGTAATGAATTATGATTTATCTGAGATATACGTTTACAATATAAATATACTGGCAGGTGTTTGTTGTAACATTAAACACACTTCAATATGTTTGAAATAATTTGCAGTCTGCTTTCACACAGAATAATTCATAATCCCCATGCTAATCGTTTCTACGACGGTTATATCAACAGACTATATCGTTTAGATTTAAATTTAAGTGAGTTTTTCCTATCAATTAATGAATTACTTCATGTTATTTTCTTATTTACATATATTCACTGCAAATTGATAACTAACACTTTCAGTATAGGCTATGCTGATAAATAACTATTTGTTTTTATTCTGAACTATACTTAAAATTTCTGGCCTCAGATAAAAAAAGCTTTTGCCAATCCCCTGATAACTGTCGTATACAAGTACCTCATACCATTCCCATCCCATGCATTCTTTAAAGCAAAGAATGCATCTCCAACGTTCCACAGCTGTTGAAAAATCAATATATAATGCAAATAATTCAATAAACAAAGAAACGGTAAACAAGTAACTTAAAATATATAATGCATGTCAACAATGCAGTCATTCATTGTTGCACATAATTCAATAAATACTCTTGTTGACATGTTTCAAACCCCATCGAACTTTATTTTCATTTTCATCTTTCAATGAATGGAATATTTTAAGTATAGTTTATCTGCAGCAATAATCAGTTCGTTAGCCTTCACCATGGTAGTAGCTACTACAACATATGCAAATTTTAAGTCACGAATGATTAATAATTAATTTGTCCACAGTTTTGACAACAGTGCAAACTCTTCCGTGCACGGACATCAAGAATAACGTTAACTTATTTTATGTCCACTAGCCCATTCCAATTGTTGCGTTATCGGTTATTTTTAGACTAGCGATGAAGGACGCTCGTCGCCCTCACGCACTTGTCCCTGGCTTCCATCGATTTACTCCACGTGGCGTTTTGGGAAATATTCGTTGAAATTTCAAACGATTCATTTTAAAGGACAGTTGTGCAGGTTTTACATTCCATCGTTATGGGGAAATGGAAACCAGTGCGTTAGCAAACTTTATCGAGTATGTTAGAGGCACTTGGAGAACATTATAATGAATTAGGTAGGCCTAATAAAGTGGAAAATAACTCCCGTAGGCCTACTCGGTATGTCTTGCTAAACCTCATCTTTTAATCGACTATGATTCGCTCTGCTGTGTGTCCATCTCCTGTTTCTGGACATTGTGAATTAGTTCAAAAAAGTTAAATAGCCTACCATGTAATATAATATTTAATTTTATATTTACATCAATTTCTTATGGGTCGCATATAATTCATGATCAAGACATCTGGTAAGTCAAAACTTGTAATAATAATAGGCTATTGATAATAATCCCTATGTGGTCTTTATTTAGTTAAGTAATTTATTTCCCAATCCCCCTCCCCACGAATCATTTCATGGGAGTGTTTATAATCAAATGAATGGGTCAACATTGGACCTTTGTAAGTTCGAACAGTGAAACTGTAAAATATTTTTGTTAAATCTTTTTTGCCTACACTTCAACAAATTACCTTATACCCAAGAAATCAAATGTTTATCCAAGCGCAAGTATTTTTTACAGTTAAGTGAACAAGTTTGGTGACTTGTGCCACTTGAACAAAACCTGCGAATCTCAACTCTTTACATGATTTACGCCCGTTGTTTGAGGCCGGAAAAAATGGCTGCCAAGAAGTTAAGGACAATGTTTAATTTAGTATAAATTATAGCACTTAGATTTGTTTTTCAAACCTTAGTTTATATCAAACAAAGACACAAAAAATCTTAAACGAAATAAGAAATCAAGTGAAAGAAGGGGGATTCATCAGATAAATAGCACAGCACAAAATAAATTCTTAAAGTTTAGCAATAAATCAAGTGACACCTAAAATATATGTAGGTTAGACTGAAAACAACCAAATATTTATCAAGTTTTTTTGTTTGTTTGAATGATATAGGCTATGCAACGTCTCCCATATTGCCTAATATCTATTTTGATAGATCTATTATATAATATCATTTATTATGGGGTAGCCTATATGATGATGATGATTGTGGAGTACAAATTGCTCAACACTACTTCAAAATCAAAATCAAATCATTCCTACTACGGTATGTTCACAAGTGACACCTATCCCACTTCAAAGCGTTTTACTCAATAACGGTTTGTCGTTTATTTCAGGTAGTATCCTCGCATCTCACGTACTGACTAGCCTACTGCTATTACTGCAATAACAAACAGGCTTATAGGCCTTAATTCAGAAAACGTTTCACAGGAGCAGAAACAGGCCGCACATGGAACGCTGTCTGGAATTGGTTCAATGACATGTAAATTTGCTTCCTATGCGATGGGTTTACTGTTGCCGATTATAAATACCACAACTTGCAGGAAGGTACCCGTATAAATACAGGCAATAGAGAACCAGCGGGAGACTCAGCAGTAGAAATAACGAATTTGATCCATCTTTATTTTCCCGTGGGTTACGCGGCATTTCTATTTCGCTGGACGTGCTGACGAATATCTCTTTTAAGTAAGAAAGATTATTTGCCAAGCTTTGCTTGTACCTTAATTCCAAGTTGACAATTAAGCTACGGGTAATTAGGCCTACACCATCCCAGAAAAATTTAACAGCAAAGGTGCTATACGTTTTTTATGCACATTAATTTCAGAAAATGCCGTTGGTATTTAACGAGAAGACGCACTTCCAACTATCATTGAAGTGCAACTCCGCTGAGAACAAACGTCCAAATAGAAGATGATTGCACAGTCCTTGCTATATACTTTATTTAACTAAATGCATCCAATGTTTCGGCACTATGTGGCTCCTTCATACTTCTGTGGATGCAGGGATTGGTAAGGTTATGTCATAGATGACAGGCGTAACAAATTGGGCAATATCTGCCAAACTGGAATAAATAGATACCGGAGAGTTAACAGTTCAGAAGTATGTCATACAAGAATAATCCATTGCGACCACTTTCATCGGTCAGGCCGACAAAACAGCAATAAATGTTATACCTTTAAGTTTGAATAAAGAACATGGATCACAGGGCAACCAAAAAAAAGGCCTGAGGTCATATTAGCGTGTGTGCAATCTTATTTTCAAATCTCATGGAGTAAAACTCTTTCAAAGAAAAAAAAATCGAATGAGTTATTGACGTATAGTTTAATAACGTGGCATGAGGCTAACGTTTCATCGCATCAGACTTTTAAGATTTGTATTAAATATGTGTTGGCGGGCAGATTTCAGATGTGCGTCAATGATGACAAAAGCAGCTAGCAAATATAGAATTTTGATGGATTGGTTTAGGTTACATTGCCCACAAACACTGTTATACTAAGTATCATTTATATGACAAATTATTATTATTATTATTATTATTATTAGGTATTGTTGTTATTGCTTCCGCTTCTGTTGTTATTGTTGTAAAGATTTCCCTATACAATAGAAGTATCGCTGTTTTTGCCAATCGTAAAAGAATGGGGTAGTCTATAACAAATATCAGTAATTATTTCCACTCCATGATTTTTAAATTAAATCATTTTATATAAAAATCGAGGTAGGCTATTGAAACAACCAACATGTATTGAATCGACGGATATTTGCACATAATTGGTTTTCCTTGTTTTAATTAATGGAATATGGTGCGTAGCTGTAAGATATACACACTGAATAGCGTTGACGCATAACCGCTCGATTTTTGTGGCCTTGCAGATAGCAGGTGAGCCGCCCTCAAGTTCTGTTTTTCTTCTTGCGTCTGTCTGCAGATCTCGCGAGAGCTGCGGCGTGGCTGGCTGGCAGTAGGTTTGCTTACAGGAGGCAGAGAGAGAGAAGGCAGGCAGGCGGGCAGGACGCATCAATGGCGGACAGAGACAGTGGAAGTGAGCAGGGAGGAGCGGTCACAGGCCCGGGCGCCGGTTCCTTACACCCAGTGACCGGAGGGGCGGGTGCGGCTTCCGGACTGCAGCATGAGACCCAGGAGCTCGCCTCCAAACGGGTTGACATCCAGAACAAACGTTTCTACCTGGACGTTAAGCAAAACGCAAAGGGCCGCTTCCTGAAGATAGCCGAGGTCGGGGCCGGAGGAAATAAGAGCCGCCTCACTCTCTCCATGTCCGTAGCGGTGGAGTTCCGAGATTACCTGGGAGACTTCATCGAACATTATGCCCAGTTAGGGCCGAGTAATCCGGACATAGTGCAGGACGAGCCCCGGCGAGCGCTAAAGAGCGAGTTTCTGGTGAGAGAGAATCGGAAGTACTACATGGATCTGAAAGAGAACCAGAGAGGGCGGTTTTTGAGGATTCGACAGACGGTAAACCGGGGGCCCGGACTGGGATCCACACAAGGCCAGACTATCGCTCTTCCTGCACAGGGACTTATTGAGTTTCGCGATGCTTTGGCGAAACTAATCGACGACTACGGAGTGGAGGACGAACCGGCCGAGTTACCGGAGGGCACCTCATTGACTGTGGACAACAAGCGGTTCTTCTTCGACGTGGGCTCAAATAAGTACGGGGTCTTCATGAGGGTGAGCGAAGTGAAGCCGACGTACCGCAACTCCATTACGGTACCCTACAAAGTCTGGTCCAAATTCGGGAGCACCTTCTGTAAATACGCAGAGGATATGAAAAAGATCCAAGATAGACAGAGGGAGAGAAGGGTGTGCGATCTGCAGGAGGAGATCCACGGCGATGACGGAGAGGAGGATTGATAACTGCAGAGGAAATCGTACAAAAATGAAAAGAGATATAATTAAAAACGTTACTGTAAACCGAAAGAAACGTAGAATTAAACTGTAACTGTTTAACTCCAACGGAGCGCCACCTACGAAAACCCTCACGAAACTGACAGTTAAGACTTGATGTCACTCATCGCTGGATGTTTACCTACTTACCCACCATTAAACAGTAAGCAGCTGCTAAAACAGAGTAATAACATTATATATGAACTATTTCATACTTGATTAAAATGATAAAGAAAGGAGCGTATATTTCCCTAATTAACCAAGAACTTTTATACACGTTCGAGCTATTAAAATTGGTGCAATGTTCAAGTTGAAATATTGCCGAAATGTATGAGAAACAAGTCCTTTCGTGTGAGATAATATTCCAATTCAGCACAAAGATGATATTTTGGAACACCTTTTCTAACCAAAACGTTAAACCTTTTAAAAAGAGGTTACCAGTATACTTGCCACCCCTTTTACCTGTGAGTAGATGTGTGTATATACTTATATATGAGGGCTAGGCATGTTGTCGGAGTTTTATTTAAATGTTATGCAGCCGTTCGTAGAGTTCAAGGTAAATAGATGAATGACAGAAGCGCACTGTATTACCGTATGCATAGTTCCACAATCCCACAGGTATTCAACTGGTCACTAAATCTTGTATATCGAAATTGATACATTTAAACCTTAAACCGCCGACTTATAGTTTAACCATTTTATTGGTTTTTGTTTGCCTTTATTTTAAAAGAAAATGTTAGAGTATGATGGGTGTTTGTGTCAGCTCGCCATGCACCGTGTATAAACGTGTTTGTTGTTTTGATACGCTAGTCAGCGACAGCATGCAGATTGCCCGGGCCTAAATGAACTACCACCTACGCTTTGTTGCTACAATTATTAAAATTATAACTCCATATTGAACCCTGTAGGATACGGTCAACTGAAATTCAGAGCAAACCTTTTGAAAAAATGCAACTGACATACTTTTTTGAATCAGATGTAAACCCTCATGAAATATACTCACGTTTTCTGTGGAGAAAAGAGAGAGAGAAAAAAAAGGCCAACGTAACGTCAAATTTTAGGTCGTAGCGAGAAATTGAGTTAAATGAGCACTGGGAACGCAGTGGCCGCATGTGAGCTGTACGGAGCATCCTCTACAACGACCTAGTGCCTTATACACTTTGCACGTTTACATGCTGGTTTGACGATTTGGGTCGCCGTTTGTTTTTGTTCGGGTACTACCTCGTTCGCCACCCGCACAACTTGGGGCGGACGGTGTTTACTGGATGTTTAAAAAAAAAACCCAAAGACAGACAAGCTTTTGTTTTATTTCCGTTTAGTTTTATTTTCCCTATCTTTTTTTTAATCCCCGCCCCCCTTCCCTATGAAAACCAGTAAAATAATTTCCCAGTTTTGCATATTCTAAAAGATATAACCTTCACGAAAACACGATTGAAGGCCTAGTCTTCAGGCACAGTGTGAGCAAGGGGTGCAAGTATGCCGTGGACTTAGTCCAGAGAAATTAACGTTTATATAGCCCTTGGTGTCATTTCCTGTATATAGACCAGTGGCTAGGGCAGTGCATACATTTTGTAAAGTTGCTAAAGATCTCAATAGGGTAATTAATTGCCATGTCTCACTGTAATTTAAAGTTTGTTTTTATTTAACCCCTTCCCACCCTTACTCAATGTATCTCCAACTTCATTTTTCAACATCTTGATCACAAAGGGTCACTTTCAGAGATACATTTCATTACTGTGTGCAATATTGTATGTGCCAATGGTGGCAATATATGTATTTCGATTAAATATAATATTAATATCTGAAAGCATGGGGCTGAAAAAATCCTACATTGTTTTTGTTCTCTAAGGAAGTGAAGCCTTTAATTGTCTTTGTTTGAATAAAAAAAATATATATATATATATTTTTTAAAAAGGCCAAGATTTTAAGCGAGTGCCCTGTTACAGCAGCGGACAAATTATTTTCCCATAATTCCCGGCTGTCACTTGTCTGGCCTAGACGAGGCAGAGGGAAAACGCACACACTGCCGTCGCTCACCCCGGCTGGGGACCCTGTACGAAATCTCGCTGTGCCTTGTGTTGGAAACGGGGCGATGTGGACCGCAAACAAAGGTTTATGGGTATTGCTGCTGCCTGGATTCACAGCCTATGTAAGTAAGGACCAGTGAGCCAAGCTATCACTCTTGGTCAGGACCCTTACAGAAGTTAGTTTTTGCTCCTCTTTCTGGTGGTTAACGTACCAATTTAATTTCCCTTGAGGTCAGTGGTACCAGCACAATGCTTTCTATCCAGGGAAAGCATCTGACCACAGCATTCGAGACTTTTTGGCTACAGCCAGAGAAAGCGGTCCACTGTGTGCGGCTCCCTCAGCAGTGCGCTGCAGTAATGGCATTGGCACTAGGGGGCGATAAAGTCCAGCCAAGTATTCACGGCCCTTGGAACAGTGCCTGTTCAGCCGTTTCTCGTCTAGCCGATTTGCGTTGGTTTCAGAACAAGGTGCGCAGAATAACCAATTTGATAATTAGATAATACCATTAGATTTTAAGTACATTATATACAGTTCAATATTAACCCCCCTGTAATGAAAACATTTTTAGTTTGTTACTTTTTTTTTTCTCGCCCCATGTTCTGTTCTGAAGGGGATATGGTCCATAAATGTGTGAAAAGGGCAAAAGATAATAGACATGGCCAATTGAAGTGTTTCCCTCAATAAAATGTGCCCTGCATCGGCACGTTATGGATTTATGCCTTCTGATATAGGTCTAGTTGTTTTTTTTGTTTTTTTTCGAAGAGTGTCTAAACTAATGTCATTATCATTTGTGACAAGGTCACAGAGGACCAAGTAAAGCTTACTGCTATAAATAAGCTATCCATGGGTTCGGCTTTATAAAGCGTGGTAACACCACCCATGACGCGTGTATGGGCTGCCCCGTTTTGAACGAGACACCTTGCGCGTTACCCAATTTATGGGTGAAAAGAGCTAACCAGCATGTTTCCTGGTTAGAGATGTGCCTGTACGCAGCACTTATAGGCCAGGCTTATGAGGACAGCTATACGGCTGTACGCTGGCCAAACAAGGGTGTAGGGGTGGGGCTCCACCAATTACCCCAGCTCGGCAAGCTATTTAGCTGTAGCCAATACAACAATGGCTTTCGGAGATTATATCATAGTGTAAGATGTTTCATACTAACTGGGGTACAAGAACTGTTATCAACTGCCATACAAGAAATGTAGCTAAAACGTTAGCTAAAGTAAATATTGGACTAATTAAAAGTTGGCATGAAATCCAGATATGACCCTCCTTGCCCAGCCTGGAGTTGGCGGTTAACCCGAGTCACTCTTTGTGAATGTTGTTGGTGAGAATTTGGGAGGGCTGTTCTCTTTGTGAAGTCAGACACTCGTTAGCTGACGTGTCTTTTACTGCACTAAACTTGAGAGCTTTCGTAGGGTCATTTTAATTAATTCACTGGGCGCCTTTAGCCACAAAACTAAGGTCCTGATGTCTGCTTTCTAATGTTTTTTTATTTTAAAAGATTTATTTTAATGTGCAGGGGGATTGAATCAGATATCGTTGTTATTTGCAGGAAAAAATCAGAAATTGAAAATAATCTTGCTTGCATGGGTTTGGTTTATTTTTTTTATTTAAGTTCAAGGATGGCCATTTGGGCTTCCTCGTCACCCATCTCATTTCATCTGGATTTAGTTATAAGTTTTTAAATGATTATTATATTTTTTTAAATCTTTGACTGTTGAAGGTATAGAGCCTTTAGGTCTTAGTGCAGACTGATGGTCATTCGTGTTTCTGAGCTGTGCTTATGACCAGCGGTACTCAGACTACCTAGAACCATGTGTGCCACTTTCCCAGAACACCAACACACACACACCATAGTTTTTTTCACTCCAAAGGTATACGTGTGTATGCGTAGGTTCATGTGGTTGTCAGTCAGGTTACATGTTCACATTGTGAACTAAAAGCGCAATATGTAATATGGAATGATATCGTTGGCATGGGGACAGCAGACATATGCATCTCACGTAACTGGTGAAGTTACATGCGGTCTTTTGTCACTATTTTCACAGCATATTTTGAGATCTCTTGATGGCATCTGTTAAACCAGTCAATTAGCTACCAATAGAATATTGTGGCACAATTAAGCTTTTTAAAAATAAAAAAAACCCGTTGTGATCCACAATGGTAGCCTATATCATAATACAACATTTTTTTAAAAAGCACATAATACATCTTGCATGGCCAGACAATCACACCACCTGTTAGCCATCTATAGCCTTTTAGTAAGTACTCCCACGTTCATTTTATATTTAAATATATTTACAGTCCTAAAAGAATCGCAGTGTGTGCCATGCTAAACCATCTCACCGTTTCACACGATAACTTCCGGAAAACTCTGTGAAGGGAAGTGACATAAGAGAAGGCTCCTCCCCCAATATAGCTCACTTCCTGTTCACAGTCAGACTTCTGCAGCTGCTCAGTAACAGCCTAAACGTCAGTCCACAGTGACAACAGTGCTGCTGCTGCTGCTTTGACTTTCATTTCCCTGCAAAACCACCCACAGCATTTATTTGATTACCCTTCAGGCAAAGGCCATCTTCCTCTGATAATCAGTCTAATCAAGTTTTAACCCCACCCCCTAAAAGAAAAAAAAGATTAGTCAAACCACTACAGCTGCATTCTAGGTGTGGTGTAAGGTCACCTGTTTCCCCTGCCCAATTACAGCACAACCTAACCTCCCATTTGCTGGGAGCAGTGACATTTCCAGTTTTCCCTCCCACTGTTGTAATGGAGTAGGCTCGTGACACTGGTCGACAGTGCCGGGTAATTCCCGCTGCCTCCAGCGCTAGCGAAGAGCACACAGTGGGAAGAAAGGTACTTTTTACTCTGGATCAGGCGACTGTTGCTAAGTGCCATCTTAGAATAGCAGCCAAAAAAAAAAAAAAAAAAGATTTAAACTGGCAGTGCCTGCTAATGTGAGAGTGCGACGGAAATGAGGGAACACTGTTCAATTTTCACAATACAATTTTACAGATTTCACTGCATAGAAAAAATGTATTTATTTTTTTAAATATTACTAGGTTTTAATTGGGTTTTTTTTTTTTTTTTTTTTGGGTGATAGGGGTACTACAGACACATTGAATCTAGCTCTTAATTTGTTTTCACACATGAGTCATACAAGTCTGAGCATCGCTGATCTAGCAGAGTTTAAAATGTGTGTGGCATCTGGAGGAGAGTCTGCTTCAAACTGATGTGGGTCTACCCAATCACAGCACTGTGGGTGTGTCTCATTAAAAGCTTTCCTTTGGTTTTTTTCTAGGAAAAAAAAAAAAAACAGTATCTTTTTAGATAATACACTTATGGAGACCTACAACTGCCCATTTTGCCATATCCCTGGCAACCTTTTTGCTGATTGGAGATGAGCTTGCTTACCTGCATGAAAGATGCAAATGAGATGGGTGGGGCCACCTGTAATCACAAACGGCTATGTGTTGGGCACAACAAAGCAAGTTGTTGGAAACAGAAAAAGTAAATAATCCGATTTACACTTTTTTCCCCTCCGTCTGAGGAGGTTTGTACACAGATTGTAGAATAGTAGTTATTATGTCTGAATAACCCTGTTTTAATATGTGTTATGCTGCCTGGCTCAATGGAAAAAAAAGAAAAAAAAAGAACAGATGTTAACAAAATGTAGACCTATTGTTTCTTAACTATTGTCACTTTAAAAGGTGCTACCGTTTCTTTGGTGCTGTGTTGCAGTTGGGTTTTTTGTAAACAGCTGAAGGTAACCTGTTAATATAAAGGATTATATATATATATATATATAAAATATAAAATCTGCATACGCACGTCTTTTGTGCTATCTTCTTGTGCCTTCTAAAGGCCAATTCCAGAGGGGATGGGTGGTTGAAAATTTACGAAGAGATATCACACAACTGTTATGGAATAAACTAGAACACATTCAAATGAACCCTAGAGTGTATGAACACCGAACACAAGTATCAAACTGTAACCGTAGGCCTTGCCTCCATTAACCCTTCGACCCCCCCAGTCTTTACGTCTGTAATGAACGTCTTCATTTCTTACGGGAAACGATAAGATGACGTTGTGTGATGTGTACACTACCTTGCAAAAGGTATCTTTTTGAAAGAAATTGATACTTTTATTCACCAAGGTAGCATTAAATTGATTTAAAAAATACAGTCAAGACATTGATAATGTCAAAAACTACTATTTCCATTTCATTCTATGTCTACTTTAGCAATTGTTTTCAGCTGCGCTTAATATAATTGGAATGGTTTCTCTAGTACCAACTTAGCACGGTTACTTAAGGATGAGGTAACACTGTGTTGTTAGTACACTGGAGTAAAGGCTGCTGAAAATGTGGCTTTGCAATCATATGTAAAGATTGAATAATAAAAAAAATAAAGTTATTTCAAACAATCATAGTAATTTGTACCATTATTTAACATCCGTGACTGTACTTTTTGATCAATTTAATGCCACCTTGGTGAATAAAAGTATCTATTTCTTTTTTTTTTTTAAAACAAAAATTCCTTTGTGATTACAAACTTTTGAACAGTAGTGTACACGCTAACAAACGGCAAGTCCATTACTGCAACAGTACTACTACAGTACTACTACGTCCACTACTCACTGGATTAGGGAGTGTTATTAGCCGGGACTGGCACCGTTACTCATAACTCTGGTGGGTGCACTTGCGTTCCCCTCTTATCACAATAAGAGTGTCTCCGCTAAACGAAAGTAACGCCACGTCTACGACCCAACGCCACCACAAACGTAAGCTAGCAATCATTGTGGCGTGGTTGGTACGGATGCTGAAGCAGAAGCCGCCGCTACCCTTAGCGACACAAACCTGTTCTTGCACAGGGAGGTCCCAGCTGCAGGAGAGCCACAATCCTGCTTGTTTTTTAAAAAAAAATATATTTACCTTTAAAGGTTAAAAACTAAACCCAGTAGGCCATGAGCATGTGGTCATCTGTACTCGTTTAGCCTCCTAATGGCCGTTTTCCAGTTATGTAATATAAGGGTCAGATGGAGGGGGCGATGCATCTAGCACACTCCACTGTATCCCAGACTGCCTCAGTCAGTCCACCTCTCTTTGAAGGTGCAGCACTCCACCTCGCAGATTCAACTGAAGATGGAGTCTAACTCCCACACACTGACCCTGGGTCAGCTGGTGTCCATCCCCTCCCCTCACACAGACAGACAGACAGACACACACACGCCTGCCCGCCCACACACACTGATTAAGCCTTGGTATGGATAGCCAATCCTAGAGGTCAGGGGTTTTTGGGAGGCAGTTCTGTGCTCAGCCATTATAAATCAGAGCTCTGAACAGACTCCTCTCCTCTGTGATTTATGAAATCGAAAGGGCAGTGGATCCCGTGCCAAAGTGATCACATGAAGAACTGTGTTCACGCAGGTGCGTGCAATGCATCGTGGGACATGTATGGCTCAAGGCACAAGAACAATATTGACATATCCTCCGACACAGTGTGCACCAGCCTGTCCCCTTTCCTTTTAACAATCACGTCGGGCGCCCCACGACCTCTGACCTAAGGTGCGATACGCTTTCGTTCATACAACGTCGTTCACCAGGTCAAAAGTATACTGGAAAAACATAATATTGTAGTTATTTTTTTCCTTAGTATTTTATACTCACAGAGAGAGAGAGAGAGAGCTGAGACAGGTGGATAAATACTTGCACTTTAATATATTAAGAAAATACTGCATATTATTTTTGATAGGGGATCTTACATTCAAACTATAGAAAATACTTTCCAGGCTTTGAGTCATTGCTGTTGGACAGGAATATATCAAGCTCTTCTACTTTCTGAAGTGTGTTCCGTCTGTGTTCCGAAAGGTTTATTAAAGTAACTTGCATGATGTAGTAACAGTGTTCCTACTGTAATTATTTTTAGTTGGCAAAAAAACAAACAAAAAAAAAAAAACAACATTGTCAGACTAAAACTGTGATGATAACTCATGTATTCATGCTTTCCTTCAGTCATACATTCAAAAGCACTTCTTGATTATTGCCTTTCCCAAAATTAATATGGTGCTCAAAATTGGCTTAGAAAATCCTTCCTTCTTCACGAATACCTTCATCCTTCCGTCTGCGTGTTTCCTTGCTGTTTTCTGTGTTTTCACAGCCTTATTAAATTTTCTTTTAAAACTTTGATGGTACCAAGTGTGTTTTTGTAAATAGTTTTAAGTTTCAAAGCATTTTTTTTTTCCGTCTGAAAATGACTAATAATTGCAATAAAAAGTTCATTTCACCCAAGCTCTTGTCTCTTCCTGAATATCTTGAAAGAAGCACTAAATAATGAGCTAACAACAGACTTTTTAAGGTCCTGCAGACCAGGGGCAGGCAACCCTGGTCCGGTGAGAGCCGCAGGGTCTGCTGGTTTTTGTTTTCACCTTAAATACAGCAACTACATAGACCAAAGAAACCAGGTGAGGTGAGTTAACTGTGTAATCAACTGCTTTAAATGATCAATTAAGTGGCGAGTAACAACTAAAGACCCTGCGGCTCTCCAGGACCAGGGTAGCCTACCCCTGCTCCAGACAGACACTGACTGCCTGATTGCATTGCACTCTATGGTTAGCCCATAAAAGGCGGAGGGTGTCCGCCAGTCTTAAAATCCAGGGGTCAGAAAGTAAAGGTCTTCCTGCCATGTGTTTCTTCCACCCATGAGCTCAGCCAGCTGACTTCACTAATTAGTTCTACATCCTGCTTGATGAATTGTGCTAAATGGCAAATCAGGTGATTGGAACAAAATACTGGGGAGGACGTTTACTTTCTGAACCTGGATTTTACACCTCTACAAACTGTCCACAGCCACACATTCATATACAGAGGTTTTCAAACCATTTCTGATCCAGGGACCCTGACCCAGGCTCAAAGGCATCCAGGGGACCCCAATAATAAGTTAAAAAGTTATATTAAATTTAAAAAAAAACATATTATGACATATTTTCCACATCTATTTAAAGTCATTGCATATGAAGTCTGGCCAGGGACCCCCTACTGTACCTTCAAGGACCACCTGTTGAAAACCCACATGATACTGAGTGGTAAAACCACTTCACGGGCCAGACTGTATGCTTTTCTCCCAATATGGAATAATCAATCATATTCCCCGGTCTTGCCCATTGCTGTAACTTTTGCAATGAATTCAGGAGAGCGCAGACAAGCATGCACTCTCCTCCAATAGGATATATCTATAGGATATACAGACGGGTACAAGTTAAAGGAAAAATCCCTACATTGCGGAGTCCGGTGGCTCTGTTACGCTGTGGGGGGCATTTTCCTGGCATGGTTTGGGTCCACTTGTCCCCTTAGAGGGAAGGGTCACTGCAAATCAATACAAAGTTATTCTGAGTGATCACCTTTATCCTACGATGAAACATTTCTATCCTGATGGGAGTGGTCTCTTCCAGGATGACAATGCCCCCATCCACAGGGCACGAGGGGTCACTGAATCATGTGCTATGGCCTTCGCAGTCACCAGATCTCAACCCAATTGAACAGCTATGGGAGATTTTGGACCGACGTGTTAGACAGTGCTCTCCACCACTATCATCATCATCATCATCATCATCATCATCATCAAAACACCAAATGAGGGAAGAATGGTGTTCCATCCCTCCAGTAGACTGGAATCTATGTCAAGACACACCAAACCATGCAGCCTGTACACACACACACACACACACACACACACACACACACACACACACACACACACACACACACACACACACACACACACACACACAGACACAGACAATGACACACAGACAATGACACACACACTGACACAGTCTGGATTCTGTACCGAACCGTGCAGTCTGTGTACACACACGCACACGCACACGCACACGCACACGCACACGCACACGCACACAGTCTGGATTCTGTACCAAACCATGTAGCCCATACACACACACACACACACACACACACACACACAGACACACACAGTCTGGATTCTGTACCAAACCATGTAGCCCATACACACACACACACACACACACACACACACACACACACACACACACAGACACACACACACACACAGACACACAGACACACACAGTCTGGATTGTGTACCAAACCATGCAGCCCATACACACACACACACACACTGACAGACCAGATTCTGTACCAAACCGTGAAGTCCGTCCGTACACACACACACACACACACACAACACACACACAACACACACACACACACACACACACACACACACACACACACACACACACACACACACACACACACACACACACAGAGTCTGGATTCTGTACCAAACCATGCAGCCCACACACACACACACACAGTCTGAATTCTGTACCAAACCGTGCAGACCGTACACACACACACACACCAGATTCTATACCAAACCGTGAAGTCCGTACACACACACACACACACACACACACACTGACACTGTCTGAATTCTGTATGAAAACGTGCAGCCCGTACATGTACACACACACACACACACACACACATACACACATACACACATACACACATACACACATACACACATACACACATACACACACACACGCATACACGCATACACACATACGCATACACACATACACACATACACACACAGTCTGGATTCTGTACCAAACCGTGCAGCCCGTACACACACGCACACACACACACACACACACACACACACACACACACACACACACACACACACACACACACAGTCTGGATTCTGTACCAAACCGTGCAGCCCGTACACACACACACACACACACGGACACGGACACGGACACGGACACGGACACGGACACGGACACGGACACGGACACGGACACGGACACGGACACGGACACGGACACAGTCTGGATTCTGTACGAAAACGTGCACACACTGACATCTTCACAATATATTTAAAATATACTGCAGTATATTACATTTCCATAAGGATTGTACACACACACTGACACAGTCCAGATTCTGTACCAAACCATGCAGCCCATACACACACACTGGCTCAGGGCCACCACCCAACAACTCCTCTACACAACTTACTCTAAACCGTTTTATCTTCCTTTCTAAGATATATATATTTCTTTTAAACATTTCTAGTTAATCCCGTCTGAGAGAATCGAGAATCTGCCCCTTGTTGAAAAGGAATAAATACTATGCGGATATCCAATGTGCCAGCACCTATCCGGCTAATGCTAGCCTCTCCAAACACCTATCCGGCTAATGCTAGGCTCTCCAAACACCTACCCGGCTAATGCTAGCCTCTCCAAACACCTATCCGGCTAATGCTAGCCTCTCCAAACACCTACCCGGCTAATGCTAGGCTCTCCAAACACCTACCCGGCTAATGCTAGGCTCTCCAAACACCTACCCGGCTAATGCTAGGCTCTCCAAACACCTATCCGGCTAATGCTAGGCTCTCCAAACACCTATCCGGCTAATGCTAGCCTCTCCAAACACCTACCCGGCTAATGCTAGGCTCTCCAAACACCTACCCGGCTAATGCTAGCCTCTCCAAACAACAGGAAGGCTAATCAAACACAACCCTAACATCACAGCCATGCTCTCAGAAGTGACATATTAGGAATAAAACATCAACAGGTTCTTTTACTTTTGGACAGTATAGTAGTATAGTACTGAGGCACTAAGTACATGAGTATAAACTTTAAACGACTTCTACTAATAAAATGGTACTTTTTACTTTATACTTTATAAATAAATATTAAATAAATATCAAATATAATATTTAAATATAACATAAATATTAAAAAAATACTTGCTTAGTTTAATATTTAGCAGAGAGCATGAGCAGAGAGCTACAAAGACACTATAGAGTTTGGCTGGTAGAAATGATAAATTAAAAATGAGGTACAGGTGACTGTGATTAGGCTACTTTTAGCACAACGCATTCACTTAATTTACATCAAATGTGTCGTTTCTTTGGTGCAAGTATGTTGCGTCATCATACCAGCCAATCATATCGGCCGTAATCTTACCATCGGGCAGACACAAATACGTTTATTTTCAGATTTTATGGGCCGGTATTGACCCCAATATTATTATTGCAGCCCTATTTAGCATGAAATGGACGTTTTCAGGACACTATTGGTGTCACATGTAATGTGTGGAAAGGTATTCAACATATTTACCAGTTTAGCTTTAGCAGTTCATGGTGCAGTAACAGTCTAATTGTCACATCTTTGAACACAACACTTACAGGTTTAGGTCTAATCACGATCGCCATCACCTCTCTGGAACTCTCCCGTAGAAGCATAGTACTCATCATTAGCTTTGGAACTAGCCATGGAAGCTACACAGCTTTCTACATCAAAAGACTTTACCAGCACAGCTATTTTGTACCATTCAGTAATGTTGTCTGTAGTCTTTCAAAATCAGTATTGGCATATTTTTATTTATTTATTTATTTTTTTTTAAATCTACATTTTTAAAAATCTTCACTCCCAAAACATATTGTACCTCAGTTTATGTATTGCCCCAATAGAGGCCCACATATTTATTCAAGCTTAATTAAATAAATAAATAAATAAATAATAATAATAAGCGATGCCTAGCTGGTCTTGCCGCTGAGTTACGCCGTTGTGTGAGGAGGATACTCAAGTAGAGGGTGAGTCACCGACCGTCTGTTTCCGATTGGTTTAGGGACTGCCTCCCCGCATACGCCTGCAAAGGTTTTTCTTCTGTTTTATGTTATCACAAGTACGCTTGCACTTCAACCTTGACGTTCCACTTTGCCGTGTATAGCACTAGGTTAGGCTCGCCCCTGCGAGAGAACATGGTTTTAAAAATAAAATAGAGGTTGGGTGATAACACATCTACACCAAAAGGAAAAAAAGTTATTTCCTGTTTTATTTACATTTCAAAATAAGTATACATCTTTTGTCTTCTGCTTTATTGACCACTGCAAATGCAAGAAAAAAGTAACTGAAACTCGCCCAACAAACTTCCAACAGGCATGCATTATTTCAGCCCGTCAATCCATCATGTTGTCTGTGAATTAGCCATTTTTTCTGTAAAATATTCCTATAAAGTAGCAAACAGACCATGTTGGCCCCAAATTTAATGGAGATGCACCAGTGTGTACAGTAATAATAATATTATAATAGCTCCTATACAGGCGACCATTAGACTTGGGATAGTATTAACGGCCATTTTGTGAAAAAGGAACTCATGTAAGTGAAGCTAATTGGTACAGCAGCCCTCTCTCTCTAGGCCTTCTCTCACCTTTCTCTTTATCTCAACTCAGCATAGCTCAAGATGACCTGGGCTCTCAAACCTTTCTGATCCACAGCGCTCAATGCTTTTCTGAAACACATCTTGCATCTTTGATCTACCTTTCCCGACAGGTGCAGCTGCCGTGACATAACCTTATGATGTCATGATACTGCTTTTCACTTTCAGTACTCTAATTTGTGTTGGTTTGTATCATTTCCCAGCAGCTGTGGTCACACCAGCTATTCCCAGTGTGGTTTTTGACACTATACAATAGCGAACTGCTATGCTAACAGCCACTTACAAAAAAATAAATGACTTCAAAGAACTCGTTTTAGCTAGTGTAAAAGATCCTGGCTGCTGGTAAATTAACTTTCAGTTTTGTACAGTATGTACGTACATGGTCCACTTTGGGGAACATTGCACAATTTTACTCCTGTCTCTGATTGCCACCTTGCCAGGAAACTGATGCACGCACGCACGCACGCACGCACACACGCACGCGCGCACACACACACACACACACAGACACACACACACACGCAAATGCACGCACGCTCACTTGATGGTGTACCCTTGGACAGAGTAACCTAAGTGGTCATCCATTATCATCCAGCTAAATTGCTCCCATTAATATCTATTCTTAGCCGTTATACATGAATTACACATCAGATCAGAGCTATCTGGACAGGCAAACAAATCTGTATCCGACTTACAGGTTTAAAACCTCGGCGTAAGCCTACAGGACAGCTCCTCCATATGCCTCCAAGAAATCTTCAAGCCCAAACCCTTCACCTTGGCCAGGTCCATGTCTTCCACAACCACAGGGCGACCCCTTTGTGCGCTGGCTCCACAGTGGAATGAACTCCCCAGAGTGGTCAGGACAAACACAGGCTATCTCCTGACCCACCGGGGGAACTGAACTACGAAGCACGATTACTTGGTTAGCTGGATAACTGCACTGAGTAAAACACGGAACGGCTCTTTTTACTCCAGTCCACGTTCCAGTCCACGTTCCAGGAGGGTTCCGGGTTTTACTCAGTGCAGTTATCCAGCTAACTCAGTGATCCTGCTTGGTAGGCTACCCCCACCTGTTCAGACAGACTGCATCTTCATCCCCACCACATAGCGCTCACTCCTTTTGTATCACTTTACCTTATGGTATTTTTTAGTTGTACGTTCCTCTGCTTGGGGCTTGTTATGAATGTAGTCTGCATGCATTTCAAATTTGCACTTTGATTCTTGGTTAGCAGAGTTAACATGCACTTGTGCGTTAGTGATGTTGCCGCTTCACTCGCTGGTCTGGTACGGTGGCTCAGATTAACCAGGTTAACGCCCTGTAACTCGCTCTGGATTAAGAGCGTCTGTTAAATTAATTTTAAGCACCATAAGCAAGGCCCTGTCTGCAATAAAGGAACCATCACTTCTGAGTTCCAGTGACGCCATTTATGCTGTTTTAACACATCTGCGGTTTGGCCGCAAACTTTGACAAAATATTGCGGGATATAAAATGCAATTTATATCTATTCAAATGAACGAATTTACCGTTTGTGGCATATGCGGGTTTGAGAACAGGAATTCAACTAGGCTATTAGATCTATATGCCTATCCAATAATCAACCTGACCGTCCATTCACCTTGACAACTAATGTTTTGTTTTTTTATTATTTATTTATTTTATTTATGGTGAAAATTGCAAATGCTTGTAGGCCTCTAGTACTATCTCACTGACAATAAATGCAGCTTGATAGGATTGTACAGGTTTGCGTTTACCACCCTCCTTGGTTTGTTGGGTAAAAACAAGGCTGACAAAACAATTTACCTGTGCTATTGAAAACACCACCTCATTGACAAAATAAAGTTGCCTAAGTAATTCTTCTCAGAACTGTAGAAATATTTGGATATAATTGCGGAGTTAAATCAGATTCGGCACTAGCGAGAACCCCCATTTTAGGCTACATTAAGCAAACATTCGCGCGGCCAAAATAGTTGTCTTAACTTGCAGAAAATAGCCTAATAGACGTCTAATATCGGGGGTATTAACAATAATATTTTTCAGTGCAATAATAAAATGTTTACCTACCTGTCTTCCCAAAACAAACGAATGTTTGGCACGTACCTTCCGTCAGTGCCTAGGGTCATGGGTCACATCGTATTGCCCAGCTGTTGCTTAAATAAGCTGACGTAGGCTACGGGTTTAATGGCGTTTTAAAATCGTCTGACTTGACGTTGTGCCAAGTCCACCCAATCCATGCATAAAACAGACCCAGAAAAATGAATACACTCTTTAGCAGTGCGCAGAATTCACCGCAGCAAGATATCCTATAAAAACAACCACTTCCTCAGCAATGGACCGTGAAAACTGACCGTTCATCAGAAGCTCGGCGAAGAGTGCAATTTGTGAAGGAAACAATCGGAGAATTCCCGTTGGAGTTTTCAAAATAAAAGCGCAGGTTACTCAGATTAAAAACACGAATTTGATAGTTATAACAAAAGTGATACACGAAAAATGAACAAATATAAAGTAATGGTTAGTGGCAAACTGAATAAATAATGAAGAAAAACAAAATTATCATTTTCTGACGTGAGACAACAATAACACACATTCAATACAACAAAATGCAATAGAGTGTTCAATACAAAAATATATATTATATCATAGAACATTTGAGAAGAGTATGAATCACACATGTGACGTACACGGGGATGTGGCAGAACATCAGACAGATAAAATATCCGCTGTTTTCTTGACCGTCTCCCTGGAAATTCGCCGACAGAGCAGCGGTGGGAAAGACAAAACGGTTTTTTTTAAATACCGGTAGCCAAAAAATATGGTACAAAAAAAATTTCTGCGTCATACATTAGGAATTACATTCCACGTCCACTTGCTGCCACACTGTGGAATATTAAATTATTACAACTACCAGACAGAAAAATAACATTCAAGTTGTTTTATACTGGGCTTGTCAGCCTTATATCAATATCCCAAATCCAAGTGATTAAATCTTGTAGCCTAATATATCTGTCCCCAAAAAAGATAGTGTCTCCCACCATGGTTCGTCTGGGAAAAAGCCAATAAAAGACCAAACTACATCAAGGCAATGACAAACATGGCTATTTATAAATAGGAGCACGTTCTTAATGTGTTTCTATGAAATTTGATTTATTTTATTTATTTTTTAATGCGGGGGAGGTGTTAGTTGGCTTTTCAATTTCGCAAACCAGTGTGAAATCCATGACAAGCTGTCTACATTCTTCTGAGGTTAGGCAAAAGTCTAAATACAGAAGTGTAGGCATGAAGTTACATAATGTGGAGGTTAACTCAGACATGGAACAGAACACTGGACCCTGAGTCTGTAAAAAATAGTGATATGTGACATGTCATTGGTTAGACATTGTTCCTGTATGGATTCACATGGCCAGCTATGGTTATTTTCACCCAAATTAGCACTGGTTTCACGTAAATGGATGCTTAAAAAATCTTTAAAAAGCGGTTTCATGTTTTTGCCTTTCTTAGTCAGCAGTGCCACTTTTTAATAAAAACATGCTTGCCCATTCTTGCCAATTTCATTAACTTTTAACTCCAAAATAATGTGATAGAAATGGACCTTTAAGAAGACAAAAATGTTTGATGATGGTCTGTAAACCAACTGCAAAAAAAAAAAAAAAAAAAATGTTTTCTTTGATTTTCTTTCTGGTGTTTCTTGAGCATGGCATGAAAAAGGAAACAACGATGCAGACGTTAGTGCATTTCTGATTAATGTATGAAATGGCTGCATATTAAACCCCCCCCCATCAGCTGTGCATTTAGCTTGGAAGGGGTTTCATAGCTTTCATCAAAGGGATCCCTGACCCCCCCAAAAAAAGGTTAAGAACCACCGGTCTCGAGTATCCAGCACATCCCAAGGGTCTTTTCTCAGACGAGTCCTGATAAGCTATTTCACGCACGATCAAATTCTGTCTGACACTAGAACAAGGGTGCATCCCAATAGTCGAAAAATGCACCCTCCCTTCCTCCACTACCGCCTCCTCTACTCCGTGCCCCCAGAAACGGATCTTTGTGTTTTAATCTAATGTCGCTGATTACATCTTAATTACGCATTAATGGTTACATATTAATTGATGTCTCTGTGAAAACCGCAATGTCAGGTACATTGTATACTGTACATTTAAATACTTGAACCTCGAAATGTTCAGGCAGTTTTGCATACTTCCGGGTAGGAAAGGAGTGGTGGAGTGGAGGAAAGGAGGGGTGGAGTGGAGGAAAGGAGGGGTGGGGGTGAAGAATATTGGGACGCACCCTTGAACAAGTCTCGTTGGTTTTCTCTCTCTCTGTGGCTGAGTGAGAGCTCTTTATGTGGCCTGGTAACAGCTGAGCACACAGCCAATGATTGGGGGTGAGTTTATACCAGCCAGATTAAGCCAATAGCGTGTCAGCGTCTCCTTTTCTGGCCCAGTCACAGGAGTGTAAAGGTTAAAGGTTACAGGTGATTTCACCTTCATAGGTACTGGCCTGGGCTGTGTCCAAATCAATTCCCTTCCAGACTATTGAGCATGCTTGTTGAGTACACTGGGGCTGTGTCCGAATCAACGGCCTTCCATACTATGCTTGTTGAGTACACTGGATGAGGAATTTGTTAAATAGGCAAAATATTTTCTAAATGCACTGTACTTAAAATCCCTGGATGATATACTTATTTCTGCATGTATACAGTAAACAGTAGGCTCCACAATATGCTAGTACACAGGACACAGTGGGTAGGGCTCTGATTCAGATACAACCTCAATGAGAAAGTTGTTAAAGGTGCACTATACAGGATTTGTAGCCTTGCTGTTGTCCTGTTTACAATCAAAGTAGTTACTCTGTCCTCAACTCTGCCCACTCAAGGTACCCGTCTAACGTAGCTCGCTGGATAGCTAGAGGTAACGTGACTTACAGGTTCAACAGAAAACACGACAACTCCTTGTCGCTTTTCATCCCCTTGCTAAACTTCAGTGGTCACCATCGAGGAAAAGCAAATCCTAGCTTGACTCCGCTTCTTGAATGTGCCGTCAGCTTGTTGTTTGACATCTTCACCTCTGCCCTTGCAGTAGCTAGCTAGCTATAAACGCTCTGCTGAAACCTCACATGCGCTGTAGCCACACCCACCACTCCCCACACAGAAATGAGCATCACACCCATAAATGTCCTGAGCACATGTTACAATAATAAATACAGGCAGAGGAGCAAGGATTTGGCAAGCATGCGCAAAGACACAGGCTGTGTCCGAATCAGAGCCCTACACCCTTTTGAGTATGCATATTTGAGTCCACTTCGTCAAAAAGCTTTTGAGTGGGCGACTTTTTCTCACAAATGGGGGCACTTAAAATACCAGGATGAACCCCTTATTTCCAGGGTTTTGTTGAGGGAATTCAGGAGCACACTGATCTGCAGAACTGTGCACTCACCCGACAATTTCAGTAAGTAACTCGGAAGTAAAAACGCAAAAGACGTAGAGCGTATATGCATATCTATGGTACAAGAGTGGGTCATATTACGAAATACTCTTTTTTATTTTTGTTAATTCTATCTTCATTCATAGTCTACACTTTGTAACAATTGTCATGTTAACTGATTGATATTCTCAATAAAAATAAAAAAATTTAAAAAGATATGAACTACTTCCTCACTAGTTTGGAGTTTTGCCGGATTTCTTTCGCACACTGCTTGCAATGTGAGGGGACAGGGCACATAGTAGACAGGGGTCTGAGTGGACAGGGAACAGGGCTCTGATTCAGACACAGCCAGAGATTCCCAGTGCATCATGGATACGACTGAGCATGGTTATTTCTTGCATACTGCATGTCACATACTAAATAGTACACAGTATGCTAATACACAGCACGCAGTAGATAGAGCTCTCATTCGGACACAGCCCAGGGGGGTATAATACGAAGCAGGATTACGGAGTTAGCTGGATAATTGCATTGAGTAAAACCCAAAGCAGGATTACTGAGTTAGCTGGATAATTGCATTGAGTAAAACCCAAAGCAGGATTACTGAGTTAGCTGGATAACTGTACTGAGTAAAACCCAGAACAGCTTCTTTTTTTTTTATTTCTTTTTTTTTTTTACTTCAGTCCATTTGTAGCATACCCTGCTACCCTTCTCTAGTACCTTGTTTTTTATATTTAAAATGAATCTGCTTTTGAGATTAAACCTAGCCATCTGGCCATTATGTGTGTGTGTGTGTGTGTGTGTGTGTGTGTGTATAATCTGTATATATATATATATATATATATATATAATCCAAAGTAATCAAACAAACCCACATCATTTATAAAAAGCACCTTTATAAAGTAATTTCACTAATAACCAGCAAAAGCATTCTTTACACTTTTTCCTAACAATAAATAAATGTATATTGGTTCAAATATGACCAAATGAAACAAAGTGCATTTATATCTTTATGTATATAAAAAGGCCCTAGGGCAAACCCACATAATAAGGTCAATTCCTTCAATGGAAACAAACAAAAACATACACCAAAACCCAATGTCACAATCCTATTATTAAAGAGCACTCATCTATCTAAAATATTTGGGAAAATCAAGCCCGGCGCTCCAGCCGGAACAACACGGAAGCAACCTTCAGAATAGGAAAGCTGTCGTTACGAATGTATTAAAAAACTGCAGTTTTCACATTGATTTTTATTCTATTTGAGAAAAGTCAGGTGAGATACAAGAAACGGCACTTCCTTGGGTCCTCAGCATACCACCCTGGGTTGTGTAAAAATAAAAAATAATAATTAAGAAGTATCTGTTGCTCAATAGAGTCCACACTACTATATGGGACATTCCACTGATTAGAGGCTGAAGGGGGTGGCAGCCATCCAGAGGGTTCTCCCCCCTGTCTTCCTTCAATGGATTCTCCCAGTCCTTGGAGCACCACAGTGCATCTCATCCCCGTTTCTTCACAGTCAATGGAACCGTGTTTCCAGATTCCAACTCTGTTGTCCTCCATGTTTATCTGTGGTGTTGACGGCAGTTGTGTGTACAGTCCCCCCCCCCCCAGGAAAATGAGTGGCTGGTTCCTGCAGTCCTGCTGCTTTTAGTCATGAATCCGGGAGCCGGGGAAAGGGTTGCCCATGCCAACAGGCCCCACCTTTGACCACGCCCTCAATCCACATTCTCGCCTATCCCTAGCCACAACCACACAACCTACCGGTTACCAAACGGCTCAGTGTGCTCCTTAAAGACACACCAGCCTCGAGTCACCTTCTCACAGATGCAATCTCAGGCCCGTTCATCCACATCAGTCACTCCGCACACTCATTTACTCCGCGCCAGGCATTCACCATGCGAAGACCGTGGCTACAAGTGCTTAGAAGTGTACTGCACCTCCTAATGTGACTTCAATGGGAACCTCTACTGGGGAAAACAAACAGTCACTATAAATGTAGTGGGTAGTAAATTAAGAACGTCACACTCAGTTCCCATTTCAAAACTGCTTACACCCTTTTTGTACTTTGCATTTAAAAACTTGAGGTATTTGTTGGTAATCCCCAATACTGGACTGCAGGCTCTCTGGCTATAGTCTCTCTCTGTGGTCCTAACAGCCAATGGCTGACTTTGGAGAGCCAGCAATCCCACAACGCACTGCACCACTGTGTTAATAAACAAAGGCCACAGCCTTTTTAAAAGCAAGTAATGAAAAGTAAGCAACTTTGAAACTGGAGCCAAACGGGAGAGATATCCTTAATTTCCCCACTGCCCTTTGAGCTCAGCTTTTCTTCCCCAGTGGAGTTTCCCTTTAAAGCACGCCTTCGTACCGTCATTTAGCACCCTTACTTGGCAAAAGTGCTTGTTTTATGCGAGTCAAATTTACATTTGTCAAATGCAATGTGAATATTCATTCCAGCGGAGTTCAGTCCCTTTGACAGTCAGTGATTTTGGGAAAAGCCCTTTGTGAGTAAAATGGCTCACTCAGTCAGGGCATAAGATACAGACGTACACCGGTAAACAGCAGTATTCATACAACCACTCACTACAGTACCTAACTATGGTGATACGCTCTCACACAAACACACACACACACACACATTCCACCCACTCAACACAGCCACACACACTCCATGCACTCAACCCAGCCACACACACTCCATGCACTCAACCCAGCCACACACACTCCATGCACTCAACCCAGCCACACACTCCATGCACTCAACCCAGCCACACACACTCCATGCACTCAACCCAGCCACACTCCAGGACCCTCCACACACCCCCACAGTCCCCCCACTCCACCTCCTCATCTTCGCACATTCTTCATCTTCCTTCTTTTTTTTGGCACAAAATGTTATGTTCATGTTCATAATAATAATAATATTAATAATAATAATAATAATGTACACTGAAATGCAGTTTTTTCCTAGCTTTTTTGAAAAGTTCTTCTTTTCCAAGCTGTTTAATGGGGGGGGTGTTGCGTACCAGGCTGTAGGGGGCTCAGGTAAGCAAAGGGGGGGTGTGGGGGGGGTGGGGTGGGATTCAGGATTCCAAAGCCCCTCAGCTGCGGCGGTCCGGACCGTTCCTGCCCTCCACGCGGCCGTTGGCCCGGTGGCTCTGACTGATGGAGGGGCTGGACTGGGTCTTCCGCAGGTAGCCCTCAGGCCCCTCCCCACGCAGAAGCTCCGCCTCCATCTTCTCCAGGTCATCGGTCCCCGCCCTCAGCTTGGCCTGTAGCAGTGTGATGTAGGCTTCGTACCGGCTCTTCTGCGGAACGGGAATTTCCATCCAGCGCATTTTATTATTATTATTAGCACGGCAGGTAATTTCCAAAGCAAGTATTGCCAAAGCCATGCAATTAAAACATAATTATGTAAAAGTCATTCAATTAAGCACATTTAAATTGATATATTGAAATGAATAACAAATTAATTTTAAACCAACAGGAATATACATATGCAGGCATGCATACAATGAACACGTCTAATTGTTTTTTATAGAAACAACATTTGTGATATAGATTATATATGTTGGACATTCGTGCTATGACTATGAATTATGGTATATTCATACAGAAAAGGGAAACTGGATTTGATCATTCCTTTAACAGGCTTATCCAGGGGAATGAGAGGCTTATAACCGCACACTACTCTTACAGCTCAGAAATTTATATTGATCAGTTTTCCCCCAAGCAGGTCTAAAGTAAGGGACCGTCTCAAAACTCTATCCCTGTGTGTGGCAGTGAAGTAGCTGTACTCCTGAGCCCTGTGACGCATCAGAGGATTACAGACAGCATTGCTGTTCTCCAGTAAAGAGGACATTGGCTCAGTGTGCTGCTTGTTTAAGGAAGAAGAGCTATGGAATACTTAGGTACTTTAATGCTGTTAAATCACGTTACGTTACATTATATTACATTAAAGGCATTTAGCGGATGCTCTTATCCAGAGCGACTTGCACATCTTTTTGCATTGCATTTATTGTATCCATTTATACAGTATTTTTTGTATCCATTTATACAGCTGGATATATAGTGAAACGATGCAGGCTAAGTACCGTTAGCTCAAGGGTATAACGGCACTGAAACCTTTAGGTTACAAGCCCAGTTCCCTAACCATTATACTACACTGCTGCTCACTGCTAGGCAAATGTTGTGTGATGTGCTAATTTGCTACACTTGGGGGAAAATAATTAATTTTTCCTGACATAGATATGTCCCCTGAAAATAGCACCATGGCCATATTTAGGACAGCAGGCCAGTGCCTTGGGTTTAAGTTGTGAGTCAAGGGCTCTGATTTTAACCCAGAAAGTTACACCACGCCCGGGCGTCATACGTGGCAACAGTCGCCGGGGGGCGCTGGTGTCCGACGCTCACCTCGAACGTCAGGTAGTGCTCCTTCAGCCTGTACTCCTCGGTCTCCTTGGTTTTTAGGGTGAGGTCGGGCGGGGCGCGGCTGTGCTCCTGCACCTCCACGGTGACCTGCTTCAGCTTGCTCTCGTGGGACTTCAGCTGTTCCTCCTACGGTGACATCACGCCCAACGGACCAATCAAAACAGGGAGGCAGTGAGCAAGACTCGCTTAGCAACCCATTAACACCTTCCTGATGCCGCCTGCTAATTTTCAGCTTCACACTGACCTTAGTCTTATTGGGTCAATTGCAGATTGCTTAGCTGGAGTTTAAACCTGTAGACCACAGTACTGAATTACAACTGGAACAGCTAAGCCTTTTTTCACAGATTTGGATAGCTGTTCCAGTTGCACTGCAGTTCTGTGATGTGGAGGTTTAAACTCCGGCTGAGCACACTGCAAGTGACCCATAATGTTGGCCCTGATTTATGAGAGACACCCTCGCTCCTCTCTTGTATAGTACATTACAATCATTTGCAAGACGCTTTTATCCAAAGTGACATAGAATAAGTTCACACTGAAGGTCATTGAAACAACTACAAACAGGTCAGATAAAGTAGTTTTATCATAAAGTAGCAGCTATCCACAGACATGAACATCGAGTCTAGTTCACACAGTAAGCTATGGCTAAGTCTTAAGGCTAACTCAGTAAGACGCGATAAACTACAACTTCGCGATCAAGACTCGTTACATGATGCAGTGTTACATGATGCAAGTGTATACAAGTGTAGCCTCAGCACAACCTACGGCTAGGTCTTCACTGTAAGACTAAAACCTTCTGAGATCAATTGAATTAGGGTGACCAGGGGTAAATACGGGACAACAGAACAGGGGGGGGGTTGGCTATATGTGCTACACGTACACAGTCAGTCAGTCAGTGCGTCAATCACAAGCCATTGAAAAACCAGGATGACCAAAATACGGGACAAATCATGGTATTTTCAGAATCGGGACACCTCAAAATGGTCTAAAATACGGGACTATCCCAGGAAAAACGGGACGCCTGGTCACCCTAAATTTAATATAAAAATGAGAAGAACTATAGTAAAATATTCTTGTGTAATTATGAGATTTTCATGGTTGATTAAAATATGAAAAAGCAACTTGCCATTTTATGCATGATCACCCATTATTTACTTATGATGGCTACACTGTGATGGGCATTACCTTTGCATAACAAAGTGTTCAATGAACTGAAAGAATGCCGTGGCAGCCAGTGAAGGAGGTTCTAATTATGAGTGACAGGTCCTCCTATGGCTTTTTATTGGCTGAATCAGGCCTCTATATAAAGCATCGATTCCAGTCAATCAGAAACCGACAGGTCAGTAGAGACTTAAAGCAGAAGAACTGAAGCATGAACTGAGACTGAATGGAGATTTGGGCTGTGTCTGATTCAGAGCCCTATCTACTGCGTCCTGTCTCCTGTATACAGTGTACTGGGTACTGTTTAGTGTACACTGTTTAGTACACAACGTGCAGTATGAGAAAAATGTCCCCCATACTATTTTCCAACCGCACTGTGGAAGTGTCGTGAGACGTCCCGCCTTTGTGCGGCCATGTCACGTGTCGTTTTTGTTGTATTTGAAGGAAAACGTCAGCGAAGCTGCGCCTCACTTTTTAAAACGAAGCTGTAGGTCATATTTATGCAACCAAAATGTTTGCCTACTTCTTGAGAAGTATGCTCCCATCGCGAATATACTCAGTGAAACCCCAGAAGTATGCATATCATCCGGAGGTTTTAAGTACACTACTTTTAGAGAAGATTTTCGCCTACTAAACTACTTTCTCATCCAGTGTACTTGACTAGCATACTCAAAAGTATGGAAGGGCACTGATTCAGACACAAACATAGGATTCACAATGGGTGGACTCGTTTTGACCATGTCGGGCTATCCCGCATCAGGTGGCGGGCGAGGTTGGAGCTCGCTGCTGGAATCCAGTATAAATGGGTGCCCTAATCGGCAGCGTGCATTATAAGCAAATAAAAAGATCCAAAAGCCGGCGTAGCTCATTTCATTTGGAACCACTCATTGGCGTTTGACGTTATTCACAGGTGCTTAGCCGACTTCACCTCTAGTTTCTAGCAGGCAGAGGGGCGACGGCCACTCTGGGAGGCCTCACGTTTGCAAAACGAGTCCACCCCAATGTCAGGGACTGAGCATGCTCTGTGTGCGCAACACAGGTCATGTGACTGGGCGGGGCGGGGCGGGACGGGGTAGGGGGCACCTGGTTGAGTCTGGTAGACGACGACGGTAGAAGAGGTCTGCAGAACTTCTTCATGGAACCGATGGCGGCCGGGAAGGCGGGGGCAGAAAACAGGGCCGCCACCAGGTTAATACGCAATATCCACGACATCATTTCCTCCTCGCTCCTGAGAGAGAGAGAGAGAGAGAGAGAGAGAGAGAGAGAGCCACAGAAAGAGAGGAGGGGAAGACAGAGAGAGAAAGAGACAGAGAGAGAGAGAGAGAAGAGAAAGAAATAGAGAAACAGAGACAGAGAGAGAGACAGACAGAGGAGAGCCACAGAAAGAGAGGGGGGAAAGACAGAGAGAGAAAGAGACAGACAGAGAGATTGAGAGAGAGAGAGAGAACTTATTATTAAACATATTCCTGTGAACTTAATATGCTTTGGAAAATGATCATCCCAATAAAGCTCCATTTAAATTTGAAGTAGAGAGATATCATTCCACAAAAACATACACACACACACAAACAACATTAATTCAATGAAAATGGGGGACAATACATTGTGTGCATTTTCCCACATCTATACACTGATTTTTCTGCTTCACGTCACACAGTTAAGAGGCCGGAAAGGGGGACTCACGACGCCTGAAAGAGGAAGACTCTCCAGTCTGAAGTCTTCAGCTTCATCACGTTGGGCCTCTTGCTGTAGTCAGTGGCTCGGGTTGCCAGGGCGTGGTGAACACGCACTGCGTTTTTCAGATCCACCTCCGACAGGTCTTTGTCTGGCTTATACTCATCCTGACCACAAGGGGGAGACAGACAACCACCACAAAGAGCTTAAAAAAAAAACATCTCGGCCAGTTAGTTAGTTACGTCCCTTTCCCCAAGCATGTTCTGTCAGTCAGACTGTGTGGAGTTAATTTACAAAGCATTACCGGCATTCTGCAAACACTCTTACCCACAGTAACTTGTAACACAAACACAAGAACATAAATCGGATATAAAACTGCAACAGTGCCCTAGAGAGGTAGATATAGCCCTAAGCCATGACAACTACCCTGAAAAAAAGTTTTAAATGTGAATGAACTTTCTTGCCTTAGTCAGGGAGTCTCAGTCACATATTTCACTTCACAATTTACATAGACATTTACCTTCTGTAGATACAGGATGGTCCCCTTCAGAACCGCATAAAACTTCTTCCAGCCTCTCCGGCCTCGGGGAGCTGTAAAGGGGATGGTTTACAGATTAGCCCTGTATGCCCTGGCTTAGCTGAGCCCAGCTCAGCAGAGCTAAGAGACGTCTAGCCCAGCAGCACAGCCAAACCTTGCTCAGCTTAGCACAGTCCAGCCCAGCCTAGCCAGGTCTAGCTTAGTTTAACCCAGTCAAGCCTAGCCCAACTTGACCAATGCTAGCTCAGCTGCACAGCCAAGCCTTGGCTAGGCCAATTCAGGACAGGACAGTCCAGCCCAGCCTAGCCTAGCCTAGCTCAACAAATGCTAGCCCAGCAGTTCAGCCAAGCCTAACCTGGGCCATTTCAGCACAGGCCAGCCCAGCCTAGCCAGGTCAAACTCAGCTTAGCCAAGCCAAGCCTAACCCATCACAGTCAAGGCCAGCCAAGCCCAGCCTAGCGTAGCTTATCCCAGCTCAGCCCAGCCTAACGTAGTTTATCCCAGCTCAGCCCAGCCCAGCCCAGCCTAGGGTAACTTATCCCTGCTCAGCCCAGCCTAGCGTAGCTTATCCCAGCTCAGCCCAGCCTAGCGTAGCTTATCCCAGCTCAGCCCAGCCCAGCTCAGCCCAGCCCAGCCCAGCCTAGCCTAGTTTAGCCTAGCTTAGTTTAGCCTAGCCTAGTTTAGCCTAGCCCTGAGGTACTCACTGCGCTTCCCGTCCATGTCCGCGTGGCTCTTGCGTGTGAGGACTCCGTGTTTGTAGGTGGCAGCGTTGAGGAGGAGGGGGATGGCGATGAAGGGGTTACTCCCGTCAGCGACACGCCCCACCCTCTTACCGCCACAGTCGCCCTGCTCCTCCACCAGCTCGGAGAGAGACTTCCTCAGCTCCTCTTCCTCACTGCAGCCCACACATAGGCGTACATGTACACATACACGATTACACACACGCATATACACACAAACACACATACATGCACCCACATACACGCACGCACACACACACGCGCACGCATGCATACACACACGCACACACGCGCACACACACACACACACACACACACGCATACACACGCACGCGCACGCACGCGCATACACACACACACACACACGCACACACGCACACACGCACACACGCACACACGCACACACACACACACACCCATGCACGCACACACGCACACACACACACACACGCACCCACATGTGTGCGCACACACACACACACACAAAATCATTTAGGCAACATTTAGCACTGCCAATAGGCCCCCTGTTTAGCATTCAGAAATCATATTAAATCATATTAAAGTGCATTTAATTCTCCACTGCTAATCAAATCATGTTGTTTACTCCTGTGCTTATCATTGTTCAGTCAATAAATAAATCAATTATGCAAATGTAACATTTATAAAACAACACTCAAATGAAATGGCTTTGCAGGTAAAATCTAGTGATGCTGCTTTGCTTGATAACATTCAGATAACATTCTCCCAGGGGGATAACCCAGACATCATGCAAGAACAGGGCCAAAGGCCACTCAGTCATCCATCAATCACTCGTTATGTTCTCTATCCTGTACCCCGTCACTGACGCTGGCCTCAAACACTCTTTACACACTGAAAACAACGTAAAAACACTTACATAGCCCACTCCAGCTTCTCATTCTTTATGGAATTATACAGAATCTGGAGAGAGAGAGAGAGAGAGAGAGAGGAGAGAGAGAGAGAGAGAGAGAGAGACAGAGAGAGACAGAGAGAGACAGAGAGAGAGACAGAGAGTGAGAGAGGAAAAGAGTGTGAGAGAGCGAGCGAGAAAGAGAGAGGGAAAGAGTGAGAGGAGAAAATGAGAAAGAGCGGGAAGAGAAAAAGAGAGAGAAGGGGGTGGAGTTAATGGGGGGGGGGGGGCATTGACTGACAGGTTGGTACCTCTAACTAAAACTGCTAAGTGTGCATAACTTCGCTGGTGGGTGATTGCGTTTGCATGAATGGTCACCCTTGGACTTAATCTCTCTTCTGCTTTCCGAGATGATGAACATATAAATTAATACAAGGGGATTAATAGCATCTTAATTTTTCTGAATGATTTTAACCCTGTATCTCTGACAGCCAATGAAATAACCAGGGTATTACTGAACAAGAATCTAAGGGATACAAAACTTGCTTTAATTGGTTACTAAATGTCAAGGGATACGTGCTATAGCTCTCAATGCTGATTGGCCCCCCCCTCAAGTGTAAATGTGCTAAGAAAAATGGCTTCAATAATTACCCAGTGACACAAATGTTAAATGCAAGTTAGGTTATGAAGCTTCTGCTAACAATTTTAATAAAAAAGTCACTCCAATTCAACCTAAATTGCTCCATTACAGACCTCTGAATGAGGTTTCCATGATAAAAAAAACAATGTCATTAATATTCATATTCATTGTAATATTCATCACCATTACTTATCCTTTTTTCTGCATGCCATTTCTGTTTTTGCATAGAAGGGGGAATTAAAAAATATATATAATAAAGCAATGTCATTCAGTCAGTGAATGTTCCCAATGTTATTCAAAAGACTCCATTCACTCCACTACAGAGGGTTAGAGGTACTGTAGTCATTTCCATAATGAGCACTTTTGAGAGTATAATTAAAACAACCTTGCGTACGATGACATTTACTTCTTCACCTTCACAGACGCACAAGTGCAGGTCTAATAAAGGCTGAATATACTTGCGTTTTTACCCTCCTAAAATGAAGTGGCCCCACACACCGACCAGACGTGCGCTTACGCTTTTCCTCTGTGGCGATTGTTTTCATTAAAAGAAGAACGCGCGAATCGAGGCCGCGGCTCTTTCCTTGAAGGACGCACGGACTCTCTCCTCTGTCTGGCGATGTCGCGGTGTCGTCGGGAGCCGCTCGCGTTCCCGCGCAGCAGGGAGGCTCGGCGGAAACGTGAAACAAGTGGGGGCTGAGAAGGATCCGCTCACGTCTCCGCTAAGCGGCTAACGCCGCCGGACGCTCGGCATTATAACTTGTGTTTACTAATAAGCGAACGATAACGGGGTCTGTGGCGTTAACTATGACAGCAGTACCTTCAGTAATTCCTTGCTATCGTTTGAGCAGTAGCGACTGAGGCATTATAACTTGTGTTTACTAATAAGCGAACGATAACGGGGTCTGTGGCGTTAACGGTAACGGGGTCTGTGGCGTTAACGGTAACGGGGTCTGTGGCGTTAACGGTAACGGGGTCTGTGGCGTTAACGGTAACGGGGTCTGTGGCGTTAACGGTAACGGGGTCTGTGGCGTTAACGGTAACGGGGTCTGTGGCGTTAACTATGAATGCAGTACCTTCAGCAAGTCCTTGGGAAAGTCATTTCCGTCATTCAGGCTGTCCAGGTTGCTGATGAACTGTTGACAGGACATCTTTTTCCCAATGTTCTGCAATTGCACAGTGATACACACAGTTACACACAAACACGCACACACACACACACACACACACGCATACAAACCCACCCACACACACACACATGCATACAAACCCACCCACCCACACACACACACACACACACACACACACACACACACACACACACACACACACACACACACACACACACACAGTGAGTACTTGCTACGTCTTCGCTTGCCCTTCTCTCTAGCTACAGTCGAAGACAATGCTCAGCCTAGGGGACATTTTGGCGCAGTCTGCCTGCAGAATATGGCTGTGACAGGCGTGTTGCTAATTCTCACTTCTCAGAGCTAGCATCCACTGCAGAGTCAATGCACAGCACTGCAGGGCAGCACAATCTAAGACTGCAGCTAATACCAGCCCCTTCTTTATCTCAGCGGGGGATGAAGGAGTATGTCTGTGGGTGTGGGGAGGAGATGGAGGGGTGGGGGTGGCTATGCAGTCACACTTACCACCTGGAGAAGACAGGGCCCAAGAGCAGCAATGAAGAGGTAAACAGACAGTGCATTAGAAGTGCAGCGATACAGTGCGTCAGAGTGCAGAGATACAGTGTGTCAGAGCACAGAGACACAGTGTGTCAGAGTGCAGATACAGCACGTCAGAGCGCAGAGATACAGTGTGTCAGAGCGCAGAGATACAGTGTCAGAGCGCAGAGATACAGCGTGTCAGAGCACAGAGATACAGTGTGTCAGAGCGCAGAGATACAGTGTGTCGGAGTGCAGAGATACAGTGTGTCAGAGCGCAGAGATACAGCGTGTCAGAGCGCAGAGATACAGTGTGTCAGAGCGCAGAGATACAGTGTGTCAGAGCGCAGAGATACAGCGTGTCAGAGCGCAGAGATACAGGCACGTCAGAGCACAGAGATACAGTGTGTCAGAGCGCAGAGATACAGGCACGTCAGAGCGCAGAGATACAGTGTGTCAGAGCGCAGAGATACAGGCACGTCAGAGCACAGAGATACAGGCACGTCAGAGCGCAGAGATACAGTGTGTCAGAGCGCTGAGATACAGGCACGTCAGAGCACACAGACACAGCGCGTCAGAGCACAGAGATACAGTGTGTCAGAGCGCAGAGATACAGGCACGTCAGAGCACAGAGACACAGCGCGTCAGAGCGCAGAGACACAGCGCGTCAGAGCGCAGAGACACAGCGCGTCAGAGCGCAGAGACACAGCGCTTCAGAGTGCAGAGATACTGGCACGTCAGAGCACAGAGATACAGGCACGTCAGAGCACAGAGATACAGTGTGTCAGAGCGCAGAGATACAGGCACGTCAGAGCACAGAGATACAGGCACGTCAGAGCACAGAGATACAGTGTGTCAGAGCGCAGAGATACAGCGTGTCAGAGCGCAGAGATACAGTGTGTCAGAGCGCAGAGATACAGTGTGTCAGAGCACAGAGATACAGCGTGTCAGAGCGCAGAGATACAGACACGTCAGAGCACAGAGATACAGTGTGTCAGAGCGCAGAGATACAGTGTGTCAGAGCGCAGAGATACAGTGTGTCAGAGCGCAGAGATACAGGCACGTCAGAGCGCAGAGATACAGCCACGTCAGAGCACAGAGATACAGTGTGTCAGAGTGCAGAGATACAGCGTGTCAGAGCGCAGAGATACAGTGTGTCAGAGCGCAGAGATACAGTGTGTCAGAGCGCAGAGATACAGGCACGTCAGAGCACAGAGATACAGACACGTCAGAGCACAGAGATACAGTGTGTCAGAGCGCAGAGATACAGTGTGTCAGAGCGCAGAGATACAGTGTGTCAGAGCGCAGAGATACAGTGTGTCAGAGCGCAGAGATACAGCGTGTCAGAGCACAGAGATACAGTGTGTCAGAGCGCAGAGATAGACACGTCAGAGCGCAGAGATACAGCGTGTCAGAGCGCAGAGATACAGTGTGTCAGAGCGCAGAGATACAGGCACGTCAGAGCGCAGAGATACAGTGTGTCAGAGCGCAGAGATACAGGCACGTCAGAGCACAGAGATACAGCGTGTCAGAGCGCAGAGATACAGTGTGTCAGAGCGCAGAGATACAGGCACGTCAGAGCGCAGAGATACAGTGTGTCAGAGCGCAGAGATACAGCACGTCAGAGCGCAGAGATACAGTGTGTCAGAGCGCAGATACAGCGTGTCAGAGCACAGAGATACAGGCACGTCAGAGCGCAGAGATACAGTGTGTCAGAGTGCAGAGATACAGTGTGTCAGAGCACAGAGATACAGCACGTCAGAGCGCAGAGATACAGTGTGTCAGAGCACAGAGATACAGCGTGTCAGAGTACAGAGATACAGCGTATCAGAGCACAGAGATACAGCACGTCAGAGCGCAGAGATACAGCACGTCAGAGCACAGAGATACAGTGTGTCAGAGCGCAGAGATACAGTGTGTCAGAGTGCAGAGATACAGTGTGTCAGAGCGCAGAGATACAGTGTGTCAGAGTGCAGAGATACAGCGTGTCAGAGCGCAGAGATACAGTGTGTCAGAGCGCAGAGATACAGTGTGTCAGAGTGCAGAGATACAGTGTGTCAGAGCACAAAGATACAGCACGTCAGAGCGCAGAGATACAGCACGTCAGAGCGCAGAGATACAGCACGTCAGAGCACAGAGATACAGTGTGTCAGAGCGCAGATACAGTGTGTCAGAGTGCAGAGATACAGTGTGTCAGAGCACAGAGATACAGCACGTCAGAGCACAGAGATACAGTGTGTCAGAGCGCAGAGATACAGTGTGTCAGAGCGCAGAGATACAGTGTGTCAGAGTGCAGAGATACAGTGTGTCAGAGCGCAGAGATACAGCACGTCAGAGCACAGAGATACAGTGTGTCAGAGCGCAGAGATACAGTGTGTCAGAGCACAGAGATACAGCGTGTCAGAGCACAGAGATACAGCGTGTCAGAGCGCAGAGATACAGTCTGTCAGAGTGCAGAGATACAGTGTGTCAGAGCGCAGAGATACAGTGTGTCAGAGCGCAGAGATACAGTGTGTCAGAGCACAGGGGTCAGCAAGCAGGAGCACATGCAAAGGTAGAAGTACTGATCCAGGATCAGCTTTCCCTTTGAGCTTATATGGACATGGACAGAGGGAAACTGATCCTAGATCAGGCCTCCTATTTGAGTTGCATTATGAATGCAGACCCAGGTGTAGATTAAACGAAAGCCATCCATGTTCCTGGATGACTACCTGCATTCTGCTCCTAACAGCGGTGAGGAAGCAGGATGGATACATCACTAAGATCAGGGGGGTGTTCCACAAAGCAGGATTACTCAGTTAGCTGGATAACTGCACTGGAGTCTGGAATCTGGAATGGCTCTTTTTACTTCAGTCCATGTTCCAGATTTGGGAGGTTTCCGGGTTTTACTCAGTGCAGTTACCCAGCTAACGCAGTAATCCTGCAGTGCAGTTATCCAGCTAACTCAGTAATCCTGGTTTGTGGAATACCCCCGCAGTTTAACAGGAATGAAAGCACCCAGGAGGTGGGGTTGACTTACGTGGCCGTGCAGGTCTGTGTTGAGCAGCATAAGGGCACAGGTGAGGGTGTGCACTCCATCTGTGGGACAGAGAGAGTGATCATTTTTACAGGTGAATCAAACAAGTGCCTCACGACTGCAACCCGCCCCAAAACCTTCCTGTGTCAGAACGGTACAGCTGCCGACATCTGGAGACGGGGCGTCTCGGTGGCGTAGCCTGTAAGAGCGCCGTCCACATGCTCATTGCGAGCCGCGACGTTGGCGGTTCGAATCTGGCCATGCGACCTTTGTTACATGTCTCTCCCTCTCTCTCGCTCCCCATTCTTCCTGTCTCTCTACACTGTGCTATCCAATAAACCTGGAAAAAAAAAAAACATAAAAAATATGGAGATTCCTCAAGTTCCGCACTGTATGTGAGGAACATAGCTGTGTTATTCTGTATGTGAGGAACATAGCTGTGTTATTCTGTATGTGAGGAACATAGCTGTGTTATTCTGTATGTGAGGAACATAGCTGTGTTATTCACTCGGAGGTAGGAACCTCTGCTAAACGCCTAAAATGCTAATGGAACTTAGCCTTTCACTTAAAACAATGCACCTTTCATCAAGGCAGAAATAAGAACTATGTTTTATTATAAGTGGCATAAGAGATCACTTCACACGTCTCCTTGTGGAATACGGTACATTACCATATCGCTGGAAAAAAAGGAATACATGGAAATGAGATTCTCAGTCGTGTGCAAATGGACAAAGGTCACCTTAAAATAACAGTAGATCCATGCTCTATATATATACTATATAAATACGCTTGTCTCATGCATTTAACATTCATAGGATGTTGGTTCTGTCTTCATTACTCCAATAACTGTTGACACAGTGTGTGTGTGTGTGTGTGTGTGTGTGTGTTTGCTGAGCGTGTATACACACACCTGTGTATCTCTCTGCACACACACTGGAAACTCCAGCCAAATTAGCAGTAATTGTAGTACGCAGTACCTGTGTATGCGTGTGGTGTGTAGGTGAGATGTGTGGTGTGTGTGATGTGTGCAGTGTGTTTGCGCGTGTGTGTATGCTAATGTGTGTGTGTGTGTGTGTGTGTGTGTGTGTGTGTGTGTGTGTGTGTGTGTGTGTGTGTGGTGTGTGGTGTGTGTGGTGTGTGGTGTGTGGTGTGTGTGTGTGTGTGTGTGTGTGTGTGTGTGTGCGTGTGTGTTTGCGCGTGTGTGTACGCTAATGTGCAATGTGTGTGTGTGTGTTTGCGCATGTGTGTGTATGCTAATGTGCAATGTGTGTGTGTGTGTGTGTGTGTGTGTTTGCGCATGTGTGTGTATGCTAATGTGCAATGAGTGTGTGTGTGTGTGTGTGTGTGTGTATGGTGAGGGAGGTACTTGCCCTCTGAGGTGATTTCCTCAGGGTTGCAGAAACAGAACCTTCTGGAGAAATGGACCAGAACCCTCTCCCTCTCCTGAGTCTCACCCATCAGGGGAAATGCCTTCAGGAATGTTCTACCGAAAGATACAGAATCACAAGATCAGTCTGTGACATCATAACTAGGGGAATGACGATTTCTTTCTTTTGTTCCATTGACACATTTCGTATAAAGGGTAATAAATTCCTCATTTGCAGTGGGGTGGCACAGAATTTAAGGAGCTGGTCTTGTAACCATTTTGTGGGTTCTGAGGTGAGGTACCCCCATGAACCCCTGGACACGGTAACTTAAATCGAACCCGTTTCTTTAAACATGTGTATGTGGGCTATGAGGCCTGCTGGATCGCTCATTCGGTTAAGGCACCACACTGTGGAGCGAAGGCAGGGATCGTATCAGGACGTGCCAGTGCCGATAGCTCCACAGGGGGACGCATAATTGCAGATTGCCTCGCCTGGGGTATAGCAGGGTTCAGCCAGTTAGGGGTCCTTGTTTCATCGCTCTCTAGCCCCCATTGGTCGATAGGGATTACACATGAACACAGTTTTAAATAGCAATTGCATATCCCAAATTAGGGTGGAAATTGGGATATACTCATCCCCACATTGGGCACAAAGTTTATTTTTTAAAAAGTAAAAAAGATCATGCTATGTACATTACAGTCACTTAGCAGATTCTCCAATCCAGAGTGACTTAGAAAAGTGTAGAACATCAGCGTTCCTCTAAAGAACATGTGTGATATCAGGAAGAAGACACAGAAGGCCCATCTATAATCAGCAAGTATAACGTTAGCCAACTAAACAATTAGTATTATAAACAAAAGTAAATAGCACTAAGATAAGATGTACTTTATTGCCCCTGTGAGGAAATGCAATGCACACACGACAGTAGCATCTGCTGATATTACTATCTAAACCACACAGCTGACCTTTGACCTTATCATCCCAAAAGGAAATCCAAACAGAAAGAAAGAGAGGATGGCTAAAGGGTGTCAGGGGTCATGGTGCAGTCCGAAGAGCTGGGTCTTCAATCCGCATCGGAAGACGATCAAGGGTTTTGATCCGCAGTGGGAAGCTCATTCCACCGCTGGCGGTCAGAGCGGATATGCAGGGGAGAGCCGGGCACCCAGGTTACAGGGCGTGGCAGTAAAGAAATTAACTTAACAGGACGAAGGTGTGTTTTTCCCTGATGTCAGGTGTGCGCTGTACGCGGACGAGCTCAACAGTCGCAGTCTGGGAGCAGAACCAACCTGAGCCCTCGGTCCAGCGGGAGACCTGTGAAGTCAAAGAAGCGCAGATACTCTGCTGCCACCATCTGGCTGAACTCGTTACTGCAGGAGAAAGAGAGGAAGGCGTTGGTTTAGTCACAATGATGCAGCAACAGCATCATCACACTTCCACACAGCAGAGCACACTACAGAAGCACTGGGAGGAGGGGTTTGGGATGGGGGAGGAGTTTGACACAGGGAGGAGGAGTTTGGGACGGGGGAGGAGTTTGAGATAGGGAGGAGGGGTTTGAGAGCTCAGTGCTCTCTGCTGCTCTCTCACATTTCTGTCAAAAATCACGTATTAACATCGGAATGCTCAATGTTGTGTGTTTTTGCTAAACAATGCATCAAAAATCTGGAGGGTATTTCACAAGTTAGCTGGAGAACTGGTGAGTAAAACCCGGAGCCCTCCCAAATCTGGAACATGGACTGAAGTAGAAAGCGCAGTTTTACGCAGTGCAGTTATCCTGCTAACTCAGTAATCCTGCTTTGTGAAATACCCCCTGAAATGGTTTCTTTTTTTTTTCTTGTTACAATTCCTTGATACAATCCACAGCGACACCATGCCATAGGACTTACTCCACAACATTACCATCTGCTGGTATAATCCTGTAGTTCTAAACTCTCCTTGCCTCTCCAATAATCTGATATTGCAGTGTTCAATGTCTTCCAAGATTAAATAATCAAGCCATGATTCCCCTTCAGAAACACTGTATGAATCTCAAGCTCTTCCTGTGTAAATAATGACTCACTGCGGAGAGATCTCCACATCGCTTGCATTCTGAGTCAAGAATATTAATAACGTACACGACTTATCTTGCTTTATGTATAGTTCTTGGGCTCTCTCCTTCATGAATATTGATGACAGAATAAAACTGTGGGTTTCCCTCCTTTTTTTTCTTAATTATCGAGCGAAGGAACACTGAGGCGAAGTAATTGATGAGTGAATTCATGGATGAATACTTGTGTAATGGAATATCCAGCCTCCTGCCTAATTGAGACACAGGAGTCACAGAGACATAGGGGAATGCAGGGGATTTAGAGCCATAGGGGTGCACGGAGGACAGTACAGCGATAGAGAGCGTTCTAGAAGCAGTTAGCACAGTACTGGGAGACAGAGTTCTAGAAGCATATGGAACACAGCACAAAGAGAGAGTTCTAGAAGCATATGGAACACAGCACAAAGAGAGAGTTCTAGAAGCATATGGAAGACAGCACAGGGTAATAGAGAGTTCTAGAAGCATATGTAACAGCACAGGCAAAGAGAAAGTTCTAGAAGCATATGGAAGACAGCACAGGCAAAGGGAAAGTTCTAGAAGAGTTTTAGAAGTGGTGAGAACACAGCACAGGGTGCAAAGGGTTAAGGAAGCACAGTAAAATCAGCACAGGGAGAGAGAGAGACACGGTAGCACAGGGTCATTCAGAGGCGCGCGGAGATGGCGGGATGTGATGCAGAACCCACTTCTTTCCCAGGTGCCGGGCCACGTCACAGCGCTTGAAGCCCTCCAGGTAGAACAGCCGCTTGGCCAGGCGCTTGGCGGCATCGGCGTCGGCGCGGCAACCGTTGGCCAGGGTGTCGGTGCTCCCCCCGCTCCAGTTGCTCCAAACTTCCCAGCTCTGACTCGGAGTCTGACGGGACATCTGTGAGGTTGGCATCACTGGGGGGGGGGGGGGGGGGGGGGTGGGAGACGGCCATAAGACACACTCAGAACTCAGAGCACCAGCCGTTCTGCTCCCCAAAAACATTCATGTTTATAGAGCACTTAGGCCGCATTTACACTGCAGGTCTTGATGCCCAGTTCCGATTTTTAGCCTATATCCGATTTTTTTTGACCGCCTGTTTACATCTACTTTTGAAAGTGACCCATATCCGATACCTGTGTTTACACTCGCTTAACACTTGAAACAACCCGCATGCGTACAAGAGGGTTTGGTTACCGAAACGAAAAAACGAAAGTAAACAACCAGCCGGCACTTTCTCGCAATGGACGCAAACGAGACCGAAATAATAATTCAAGCAATTGCTTTCCGAAGCATCTTTAGAGGTCCGCAAAATATATATATATATAATTTCACTTGCGCCGTTTTTTTTTCCACCGGAGAGTAGTTGTGCAGAAAGTAACGTTATACGTCATTAAAATGCAAAAAAGTACAAGATCGTCGCATTTTCAATGACGTGCGAATCACAATGACAGGGAATATCCGATCTGTCCGTTTAGATGGCAGTCGCATTGGCAGATATCCGATTCATATCAGATTTATTTCCACATATGATTGAGGCCTGAAACGGATCTGAGAATATCCGATTCCATGTGCTTTTTTCCTGTTTACACGTTCATAATACATATCCGATCTGTGCCACATTCCGCAAAAAATCGGAATTGGGTCACTTTTACCAGGTAGTGTAAAGGCAGCCTTAGTGTCACCACTCTAGACTGTTTAATGAAAATGGCTGCAAAGTTCTGTCCTCATTATACTGTGCATGTATAGATGCACTTGCACGCGGGCACACACTCGCACACGTGTACAAAAAGAAATATATGGCAGTATTTTGCTCTATTTCGCATTTATCATTGTAGTTAATGCAATGGCTTACACATTAGCCTAGAATAATGCATTCGGTCAGCGACTCATTAATTATAAATGTTAATTTCATTGCAATATAAATGACTAGTGTAGCAGACTTGATCCCTCCAGTGCAGCATATGAAATTAAAATATTTTCCACCACAAATCGCACGCCATCGTAACACAGAAACACTCAAACTTTTGATTAATCTCTGCCTGGCCAGTAAACTGCGCAAAGACGTCTCCACGACAACCACCAACGTGGAGGCGAAACAGCATTTCAAAACTGACACTTTGGGAAAAGGTGACTGGCCCCAGCCTCAATATGCATAAAGAAATTATGATTCCCTGTGTGTCTCTGTGCTTCTATATTCAGAACTGCTACATGCCGTGTGGGTGTGGCCACAAAACCGCAACATGCAAATGGCTGGAGAAAATAAACACGGGGAGGTAGCGTGCGAATAACCGTCTACGGCAACACACGCACCTTTCCCAGAGTGCGAGAAAGTGAAAACATTCATTTCAAGAGCTCAACACGGGATCACATTTTTATGAATAATTGATGAGGAAATCATGAATGTATAACGAGAATTCAAAAGGCATAATTTTCTGGCACGTACGCTTTCAAACGCGAAACGTGCGAAACGCAGTCGCTCGTGCGAACCCGTAGAAAACCAGACAGGGAATCTTTGACCGAATTAGCGAGACTGATTAACTTTCAAGCTGCACAAAGGACGGCGTTTCTAAAATGGAGAGCTCCTGTTTTCTCGTTCACAGAGAGCACGACAGGCACCACTTAACGAAAACGGGCAGACGAGCCTGGAAAACAAACGGCCCGGCGTGTCGGCCCACGTCTCTGTCACCGCGTCAGCATCCAGTCCTTTCTGAATCCCAGGCTAAATTTCATACGACACGTTTAGTCCATGATTGCATTTCTATATCGTTTTTTTCTCTCTCTCTCTCTTGCAAAATGCAATAAGCGCTATCGCATTACGCCCAAATTGAATATAGCGCTGTAATGTGTCGGTCGCCATGGTTCCGGCAGCAGTTGAAGCCCCAGCGGGTCGGCAATAAATCCTTCTTCCCCTCGTAGACGCACAGCAGCCCACACACAAGGAAAGGCCCAGAGTCCCCTTATTATCAGTAAATCCTGAGCCCCCCAAATCATAATTAAACCCAATTTTACACCCCCCCCCCCCCCCACCCAGTCTTTCCCCCTCCCACAAGCGAACCGCAGAGCCGCACGTTCACCAGTAAAACCCTCAGTACTCCCTCGTCTCTCCGTTGACCCCACTTTTCTCCTGACCCATTGTTAAATTCCACAGCCCCCCCCCCCCCCAAATCCCATTCAGGAATTCCCTGGAGTTCTCTTGGACTAGCACAATGTTTTTAAAACTTTGTGTTTTCAAAGTGATGTCACTGTAATTGTGTTCGCTCACACTTGGGAATATGAATGAATGCATTGCTCTCAGGTGGTTTCAATAGAAAGCCTTTTCCTCCTTTTCTACAGAGTACAGCCTATTTACTTTCCATTTCACGTCCTGAAAGATACAGTTGGATCTAAGGGTGAAAGAAACATATTGAAAATAAAGGGGGGGGGGGGGGGGGGCTTTTATTCTTATTCTACTTTTTGGTGCAAATATCGATATACAATATGCTCGGTGGAGCTGATGTTGGTGAAAGACACACAAACGTAGAAGGAGAAGGGGAAAGAAGGGCCTCACCGTTTAGCCGTCTCAGATCTTTGCTGACGCGTTTAATGTGGAATCGGTCAGAAGAAAAAATCAATTGTCTGCAATAATGCCATGTAAACAAAAACAAATTTCTCCAGAACAAATATAAAATAATTGAAGAGTAACCAAAATGTCTTTAAATGGCTAATGAACAAAAACAAATACAAAAATGCAAATACAAAAATCAATGCAGGGATTTATTTCACACTATGATTAGCAGATAATTAGCATGTTACACAGACAGAGTTGATTGACTTTCACGCCGAAGAATGCCGCATTCCTGCTGCAGAATTCCAGACGGTAGTATGCCAGGCAGACACAGACCTTGCTGGCTGTACATGCTAGCCCCAATGCCCTTTTAATGACTACACAGCATTTCCATTCTTTTAAATTCCCCATACCTGTACTGCACAGTTCCAAACCTGTCCTGTGTGATTCAGATACAGCCTGTTACAGGGCACTGTAACACCAAAACCTGTCCTGTGTGATTCAGATACAGCCTGTTACAGGGCACTGTAACACCAAAACCTGTCCTGTGTGATTCAGATACCTGTGTGTATCTGGCCTGTTACAGGGCACTGTAACACCAAAACCTGTCCTGTGTGATTCAGATACAGCCTGTTACAGGGCACTGTAATACCCAAACCTGTCCTGTGTGATTCAGATACCTGTGTGTATCTGGCCTGTTACAGGGCACTTTAACACCAAAACCTGTCCTGTGTGATTCAGATACCTGTGTGTATCTGGCCTGTTACATTCTGGAGCTGGTGATGGTCAAACGTAGCTATGACTATGAATTTTTATTTTTTTATTTTTTTAACGAGTAATTATGTGGTCATATCCCGGTTAGCGCGACCCGTAGTAACAGAGCCAGTGGCCCAGCGACTGAGGCTGGCATGTGCAGGGGGGCGTTTACGCAGACCTCAGGAATCGTGAATGAAAGACGCACTTCTAAACACTCTGGCAACTGTGGCATCAATCCACGCCAAAGGTGAGCAAGCATCCGGCAAGTTCTCACCCAAAGGGGAGTGTTCTATTGTGCTTGGTAACTATGGTAACTCAGGAGAAGAGGACGTGCACCTTTTCACCTGAACCCAAAACAGTGCAGTGTTCTACTGTACTTGGTAACGAAGGCCAACAGGTAAAAAGACAGGCTTCAGCTCCTTGGTAATCAGCCTCCAAGGTGATACAGTCCTGACACAGTTTAATAATTTTTTACATAATTTTATAGCCAATCATTCTTCCTGAAGTTGTGCAATTGCCAGCTGCCCTGCTTTCCAGTTTTATATGATAGAATTTGGCACTGCGATTTCCACGGTCAGACTTGAAGCCCAGCACGGCCAAGCTGGCGGCATCTACAATAAAAAATAAGCACAGGTGTCCTGTAACCTTACCTTCAGCTACAACAGAGAGAGATTCCCTGTAACCTTACCTTCAGCTACAACAGAGACAGATTTCCCTGTAACTTTGTACTACAATACAGATGCAACTCTACTGTAACCATGGACTACAATACAGACACAATTCTACTGTAACCCTGGACTACAATAGAGACACAACTCTACTGTAACCCTGGACTACAATAGAGACACAGCTCTACTGTAACCCTGGACTACAATAGAGACACAACTCTACTGTAACCCTGGACTACAATACAGACACAACTACTGTAACCCTGGACTACAATACAGACACAACTGTACTGTAACCCTGGACTACAATACAGACACAACTCTACTGTAACCCTGGACTACAATAGAGATACAACTCTACTGTAACTCAGGACTACAATAGAGACACAACTCTACTGTAACCCTGGACTACAGCAGACACAGTTCTGTAGCCTACCCTAACACAGACATTCACATAAGCTACTGTAACCCTGAGCCAGTGGCACAGAGTGTGTGCTTAGATCCTATAGTTCAGTACTGACACATCTCCCCTGATAGGTACCTTGTAAAACAGTCCGTCCTTACAGCGTGTACAACAGCACAGACAGTCCAACAAGAGAAAGCTTGTCTGTGACGCCCATGCCAATCGCACGCCACTCAGTCATTTTCCTTCTTTCACTCATCCGCACGGGTGTGTCAGATAATGGGTGTGTTGTTGGGTGAATGGCGCGTGTAGCGTGTTTCATCTACAAATCACCTCACTGAGGATACTCGGGTGGAGTGTTTCAAAACACTCCTCAGGGGTAGGCTTTTGCAATCCTGACAGATGAACAGAAATCGTCATACATTTCTGAGCCCCACGTGGAACCACGTACTCTCTACCATTCACTTTTCACCCCCAGCCACACTTTAATAAAAAAATATTTTTTTCACCCTCTCATCAAGGGTGACTTTAAAAAATAAAATTTTTAGAAATGTACTTTTCACATAGGCTACAATCCATTTAAACAGCTGTATTACTGGTGCAATTCGGGATAAGAACCTTGCTCAAGGGTAAACAGCAGCACACCGTTGGGAATCGAACCAACAACCTTTTCAGTACCATTCTCCTAACCGTTATAGCCCACCACAATTCAGACACCCGATTCAAAGTGACGGTAATATGATTAACGCTATAGGAGCAACGGCCAGTTTACAAAAAATGTCGGTGGGGGCAAGCGAATTATTTTTCACAAGCAAAATAAACAACACTTTGC